>JAECUM010062990.1:0-12473 GCA_016617855.1 Megalonaias nervosa
TTATCTGATAATACATGTATCATTGTGTACACATTAAATTAGCTTATCTGATAATACATGTATCATTGTGTACACATTAAATTAGCTTATCTGATAATACATGTATCATTGTGTACACATTAAATTAGCTTATCTGATAATACATGTATCATTGTGTACACATTAAATTAGCTTATCTGATAATACATGTATCATTGTGTACACATTAAATTAGCTTATCTGATAATACATGTATCATTGTGTACACATTAAATTAGCTTATCTGATAATACATGTATCATTGTGTACACATTAAATTAGCTTATCTGATAATACATGTATCATTGTGTACACATTAAATTAGCTTATCCGATAATACATGTATCATTGTGTACACATTAAATTAGCTTGCAACTGATTCATAACAAGAAGGATACATCAATTATACCTACATAATCTTCTCACCTATGACTGAAGTTCTCCCCCAAAAATTGTTGTAAGCATTATACTTTTCTTCCGCATCGTTAGCCATTCCGACAATGAAACCATACTTTGCTTAATCTGAACCCGTACAAAAGCAAGAAAAATGCTGTATATTTTTCTTATTTGTATCCATTTTATATTTTTTGCTAATGTTTTCCTAATATGCTACTTTATTGTGAATATGTAAAGATATGAAGTTCTTTGCTAAATGAAAAATTTCATACGATTTGATTTGTTTAGCTTTTTATCTCTCTAAAATTATATCTACCATTGTGATGTTAAGATGTATGCATTTATCTTTAAGCCTCTGAATAATTGTATCCAAACTTTCTATCAATAACGCAAGTGAACAATAAATGACAAATTAATTTTTTATCTTTCTCTCTAAAATGCACAAATTGCCTTGTCCAATTTTAATTGAAACCATTAAGATAAGTATCTGTTGTACTTATGCACCAATAAATATTATGGACCAATAAACATTTTTCCCAATCCAAACACTTGCTTTTAAATTATTTTCAAGGAAAATAGTTAAATGTTTTGACAAACTTCCTTTTGCTAAGTGAGTTAATCGTAGTAGAAACGAAAAATTAGTCTTTGTAACATACTATCAGACGTTCCTCAGTTTATTCTTTCGTAGCACATATATAACCGTCATATTGTAAAATGCTTATTCCAATTGTATAGACTGATAAACAATATTTTAAACTATTAAGCTCATTCTTACAAGTAAAATCCATTCTAATACGTAGTACACATTTATACAAATGTACTAGTATTTGTAGAAATTGCTTTAATATTAGCAGTGAACTACACTGACTGTAATATCCGACTTTAATATTAGTATTGAACCAAACTGGCTGTAAAATCCGACCATAATCTTTGCATTGAAATACATTGACTAATATCCGACTTCAATATTTGCATTGAATCACACTTCCTGAATATCCGACTCTAATTTTAGCACTGAACTACACTGACCGTAATATCCGACTTTATTATTAACATTGAACCACACTAATATCCTGTTTTTATATTAGCATTGAACCACACTGACTGTAATATCCGACTTTAATATCAGCATTGAACCACACTAGTATCCAATTTTAATATTAGTATTGAACCATACTGACTAATACCCGACTTTAATATGTGCATTGAACAACACGTATTGTAATATCCGACTGTAATATTAGCAACGAACCACACTGACTAATATCAGACTTTAATATTAGCATTGAACCAAACTGGCTGTAATATCCGACTTTAATATCAGCATTGAACCACACTAATATCCAATTTTAATATTAGTATTGAACCATACTGACTAATACCCGACTTTAATATGTGCATTGAACAACACGTATTGTAATATCCGACTGTAATATTAGCAACGAACCACACTGACTAATATCAGACTTTAATATTAGCATTGAACCAAACTGGCTGTAATATCCGACCATAATCTTTGCATTGAACTACACTGACTAATATCCGACTTCAATATTTGCATTGAATCACACTTCCTGAATATCCGACTCTAATTTTAGCACTAAACTACACTGACCGTAATATCCGACCATATTATTAGCATTGAACCACATTAATATCCTGTTTTTGTATTAGCATTGAACCACACTGACTGTAATATCAAACTTTAATAGTAGGCATGAGAAACACTGTCTGTAATATCCAACTTTAATATTAGCATTGAACCATACTGACTAATATCCGACTTTAATATTAGCATTGAACAACACTGACTGTAATATCCGACCTTAATATTAGCATTGAACAACACTGACTAATATCCGACTTTAATGTTAGCATTGAACGACACTGACTGTAATATCCGACATTAATATTGGCATTGAACCACAATAACTGAATATCCGACTTTAATATTAGCATTGAACCACACTGAATGTAATATCCGACTGTAATATTAGCATTGAACCACACTGACTGTAATATCCGACTTTAATGTTAGCATTGAACCACACTGACTGTAATATCCGACTTTAATATTAGCATTGAACCACAATAACTGAATATCCGACTTTAATATTGGCATTGAACCACACTGAATGTAATATCCGACTGTAATATTAGCATTGAACCACACTGAATGTAATATCCGACTTTAATATTAGCATTGAACCACACTGAATGTAATATCCGACTGTAATATTAGCATTGAACCACACTGACTAATATCCGACTTTAATATTCATTGAATCACACTGATTAATATCCGACTTTAATTTTAGCACTAAACCACACTGTCCCTAATATCCGACATTATTATTTGAACCACACTAATATCATGCATTTATATTAGCAATGAACCACGCTGACTTTAATATCCGACCTAAATAGTAGCATTGAACCACATTTACAGCAATATCAGACATTATTATTCGCATTGAACCACAGTGACTAATATCCGTCTTTAAAATTAGCATTCAACAACACTAATATCCGACTTTAATATAAGCTTTGAACCGCACTGACTAATATGCAACTTTAGTATTAGCATTGAACCACACCGACTGTAATATCCTACTTTAATATTAGTATTGAGCCACACTGACTATAATATTCGACTTTAATGATAGCATTCATCAAAACTGACTGTAATATCCGACTTTTATGTTAGCATTGAACTACACTAACTATAACATCCGACATTAATGATAGAATTAAACCACACTGATTGTAATATCCGACATTAATATTAGCATTCAACCACTTTAACTGTAATTTCCGACTTTATTATTAGCAATGAACCACACTAACATCCAAATTTGATATTTGCATTGAATCACACTGATTGTAATATCCGACTTTAATGTTAGCATTGAATCACACTGAATAATATCGGACCTTAATAAAAATATTGAACGATACAGTCTGAATATCCGACTTTGAAATTAGCAATGAACCACACTGACTGTAATATCCGAATTTAATATTAGGACTGAACCACACTAATACCGACTTTAATATTAGCATTGAAGCACACTGACTAATATTCGACTTTGATATTAGCGTTGAACCACACTGACTATAATATCCGACTTTAATATTAGCATTGAACCAAATTGACTGTAATATCCGACTTTAATATTAGCATTGAATCACATTGACCGAATGTCCGATATTATTAGTATCATTGAACGACACTGACTGTCATAACCGACTTTAATATTAGCATTGAACTACACTGACTAATATCCGACTTTAACATTATCATTGAACTGCACTAATATTTGACTTTAATATTAACATTGAACCACACCACCTATTATCCGACTTTAATATTAGCATTTAACCACACTGTCTGACTATCCGACTTTGAAATTAGCATTAAATAATACTGACTGTCATATCAGAGATTAATATTAGTATAACCACACCGACTAATACTCGACTTTAATATCAGGATTAAATCACACTGAATAATACCCGACTTTAATATTAGCATTGAACCACACTGACTGTAATATCCAACTTTAATATTAGCATTGAACCACACTGACTAATATCCGACTTTAAAATTTGATGTGAACTACACTGACTAATATCCGACTTTAAAATTAGCATTGAACCACGCTGACAAATATCCGACTGTAATATTAGCACTGAACAACACTGACAAATATCCGACTGTAATATTAGCACTGAACCACAATGGCTCTACCAGAAGCTATTGCTTTGCAGAGGGCTTAGATTATGTGCATCCTTAAAATAAACTATTCTTCGAACCTGCTGAAATCGTTTTAGCAAATTTAATTTTACAAAGAAAACTATATAAAAAAGTTGTAGACATGTTTGAATTAATAAATGTTTCTAGATAGCTGTATTCAAAATGAATCCCTGAATCCATGTTGCTTTTGAATAATATTTTAATATTAATCGTTTGAATATTCTTCTGGACTGGTTAGTCCTTTTATGTTATCATTCATTTTAACCCATTAAAATACATTTTAAAACCAGTATTAAGTTTATCCACAATAGATTTTTTTCTCTATAGAGTATGCAAACAAAGAATCAGTTAAACTATTTTGGACACGGCAAAACTGTTTATAACAGTAACTGTTTCAAAATGTTAATGCTAAGGCTGGAGAGTTTGTCATAGAACTTAAATGTATCCATGATGCTCTCGATAACATGTCAGTTGCAATTAAAGCAGTGCAGGCATCATCTGTATATTGGGATGAAGAATATTCTGCATTTTTAATATTATATACCTTTGATATTGGTATTGCATCTTATTATATATATCATAGAAACTCAGCACATAGCGTGTAAAATGCAATGGCGGGAAGGGATCTCCTTGCCTGCACCCGTATTCAATAGCAAACCATTGAAAGATATGACAGTTCACATAGACACTAGACTTAATATCCTTGTAAAATATATTAAACATTTTTATAACATGTTCAAAATTGATTAAAAACTTAATAACTTTAGCTATACATTTCCTTAAAATGGACAGTTTTATGAAATTGAATTGAAACAAGTAGATTCCTCCTCATTCATTTGGAAACTTAAATCATGTAAACAATGAATGCAACGTTTTCCTCCTCACGAAAATGCATAACACAACGCCTTTTACGGTGATCGCCTTGACAATCTACTGATAGTTTTGATATACCATTATCTAAGCCCGTATTACAAGGAAATATCACTAAAATGTAATTAAAACAACAAATTACAGGAAATACTATTTCCTGATAATGATATTGCTGATATCAGTAAGTTTTAGTAGGCAAACACAGTGTACATGTTTTATTTGGAAATGCTTGTTTTTGAGTATATAATTTGATCTTTGTTAGATGGAAATTCTGTTTTTATGGTATGTTTCATACACAAAAGAAAGCATTCTACCTTGAAGTCATATTGCAAAGAAAGAGAAGAGCAAAGAGAACTGGAGACAAACGCAGCAAAATATAATATATAAACACGTAAAAATTACATAAATAATAACGTTTCATAACTAATCAGGGACTAAACAAGGGTAAAACCATTATAATAATAAATCACGGCTTACCAGCACCGTTATCTAATACCGACCAACAGTTTGTATGAATAAAGGAGCTAATCGCAAAACTGACTTATGTTTTCTGTTGAGTAGCATAAAGTATACTACATTCCAATACACGTAATTAGCTAAAATAGTAATTTAACAAATCTGAGCTGAGTTATCTCCTCCTGCCATGCAATAAATGCCAAGCAAGAAGTTAACGAGCCAAGATATAAAGATAATAATGCGTTGCACATAAAATGGTTTCCATGTAATGTAATAGAAACTAAAAAAAGGTGTCATGGGAGTCTACTGTGGAACAATAGAAACTAAAAAAAGGTGTCATGGGAGTCTACTGGGGAACAATAGAAACTAAAACAAGGTATCATGGGAGTCTACTGGGGAACAATAGAAACTTAAAAAAGGTGTCATGGGAGTCTACTGTAGAACAATAGCACAGACGTAAGTATGATCTAAACATAACTGAAAAATGGAGAAATTTAAATAACATTTATTTTGATCTACAAAATCAAGCATGATGTTTATTATCTATAAGTAAAATGGAATCTTATTAAATTGGGAATATATTTATTAGAAGAAGAAAACTTGCATTATGTAAGATAAATGTATTCATATGGAAAGCATATGTCTATCACAAACAATGTTATGCTTCAATAGCACTTTTACATTTCAGGTCAAACTCTATTATTTTTTTTGTGTGCAACATTCTTTCTTCTCTCCTCTTTTCAAACTGAGTTTGACTTTGTTATCAGCTAGAGACAGCTGGAATTAAACCATATACAACATTTCCAGAGTTAATGCAAGAATTAGTTGCAGGACAAATGTACTCTGCAACGCTTTCTGCTGCTTATTTTTTCCTAGCCACTAGTACCACCGAGAGTTCAGTCTCTCTGGTCTTTGTTTATCGTCTTAATGATTGTAGTATTGCAGCTTGTAAGCGGCAAAATTGTTCGCATTTGTCTTCATGACTTGAGGTAAAATCTGATGTAATTCTATGACCTGTGTTTTGTTACCTATCCCATTGTGTTATTGACTATCCCCTTGGGTAGTTGGCGATCCCTTGGGTCGTTGACCATCCCCTTGGGTCGTTGACCATCCCCTTGGGCTATTTACTAACTCCTTGTTTGGTTGACTATCCCCTTGGATTGTTGATTATCCTCTGGTGTCGTTGACTATCCCATAGGTTCTTTGACCAGTCCCTTGGGTTGTTGACTAACACCTTGTTTGGTTGAAAATCACCTTGGGTTGTTGACTATCCCCTTGGGGCCTTTACAGTCACTGGAGAGTCTGTATGCATTAGACAACCACATATTTTCTACTTGCTCTCTGACCAGTGCAACTGTCTTCTGATTGAAGATTGTAACCACCTGACTTGATGTTGCAAGTAACATGCAAATATATTGATCTATTCTGGTGCTTTTCAAAGTTAGAAAGCAATTTGCCCAGTATCTTTTTATATATTTACCTTCTTTGGTTTGTTTGCTTAACATACTTCCTTTCCTGATCAATGAAACTCCATTCTCTTAGGTTCTTCCATTTCAAACTCCTCAACCTTTTATCTTTATTTGAAAGAAATTGCTTACAGGTCAATATTTTCTTCTTTCTCTACTTCACTTGTTCTCCTTCCCCATGCACATCACTCCTAACATTATCAAACACTGAATTAAGATCTTGGTACATCTTATTACATTTTTAATCCACATAAGATGCAACACCTCAATATTTTTGGGCAAGCATTTTGGGTATATTTACAGGCAAGTCTCTTATACCTAGCTGTGCTCCCACTGGGCGCCCCTTGATTTAAATGTGAGAAATATAGGCCTTCTTTTTGTATATTACGGAAATTTGGCCCGTTGAGGGGTTTCTACTGCGCAAACATACACTCATAAGGATCCCTTCAGCGCTGGAACCTTTGGTTGTTGGTTTATTTGTGAAATACATTTCGTTTCTCGGTTATTTAATGGATGTCGTGTATTGCATTGATATACGCTATTAACTCTGTCAAAAATCAATATGTTCAACTATCGTACAATCACCAGTCAACTGAAGGTTTCAACAAGTCAACAAAAATAGTTTCAAGCACACATGCAATTTTAATTGCATTCTTCTATAAGCAATAGTTATAAAATGTTTTCACATGCCAAGGGGGTGTCAGCACCATTGTCAGTTCAGCAACCAAACGGAAGGCGATATCGAAGGTATTTCCTTTTGAACCAAATATCAGTAATGACACCTCCTTGGTAAACAAAATAGAAATAAATATAATAAAATGAAATATGAAATAAAGAAATAGCGGTAGTAGAAGAAGAACGTAGTAGTAGTAGTAGTAGTAGTAGTAGCAGTTACAACACTTTAATAATAATAATAATAATAATAATAATAATAATAATAATAATTATTATTATTATTATTATTATTATTATTATTAAAGATCACCTACGTCATGGATCCCTTTTAAGTTATGATACCCATTTCCAAATTTAACCTCTATACTGCAACCAAATGTCCTAAAATAACATAATGTTGAGTGTCCTTTGCAATCGGGCTTCATTGAACTTCATTTGCTATTGCCACGTTTGTAATATTTACCCTGTAAACAAACGAACACCCGCATAAGTAAGTCCAACAATTAGACCTGCTCCTGCAATAGACGCTACGACGGCTCCAGCAATTACCCCCGCACCTACAAAGAGAATAGTAATGAATATAAGAAGAGATTAACGTAGCCCCGTCCTTGTTCCATTCGGTTCTAGGGATTAGTACATGAGCTAGTGGATTAGAGCGCAGGTGCACGATAACTAGGCTACTTGCCAAACACGACTAGGCTCCACAGACATTGATGTATTTTTCATTAGTCTCGTTTTCCTCGTTTAGAGAGCATTGTCCTTTAAATGACAGACCTCTTTGATAATCGAATACCTTTGCAGCTAAATGAAACAAAATTAAGAGGTATGCTAGAATTCTGAAAAAGGTTTACAATATATTACTAATGATAAATTTTAAATATATAGTGCTGTCTCATTAAGATCATTTTGCTGGCAGCGATAAAAGTGATCCGCGTTTTAAAAGAGGTCCCCTTAAACTTTAAAATGTGCAAACAAGGATGTGTAGTAATATTGCATTCTGACACAAATACAAGACAGCTGATTTTGTAAAACTTCACTGAATTTTTGTTCACATTAACCAAAAGCTAAACTAATATGAAATAAATGAAGTATAAATAATGAAACCAGATTCATCAAATTTAATGGTATGTGTGACACTACCCGCGTGATAAGAGTATGGTATGGCAGTACCAGCGTGATAAGAGTATGTCATGGAATAGACTTTCGTTATAAGAGTATGGCAAGGCAATACCCGCGGTATAAAAATATGGCATGGCAATACCGCGTTATAAGAGAAGTATTACTCAGGTGATTTTATTATTATGGTCGTTTATAATTTCACAGATCTTATAGCAATATATGAACAAACTGTGATGTATATGTTTCATGGGGCTAAAAATAAAGTCCGATTTGACGAGTATTTCCATAAACCTTGCTGTTGCGTTAACTTCAAAGTGAGTCTTAACATTGTCTTAGGTAGGAATAAAATGGGAAAAAGGTTTTAATTGACTACTGATGTACAGAGGTTCTGTCTCAGATTAATACAATCGTACTGAATAGATGCAGGCTTTTAATACGGTTTTGTCGCATGAGCTCTCATCCAGATTTCAGTTTAAAGACGATCTTGTTTACTTTACTTTCTGAAAAACTACAGACGTGGAGATATGTTTGTTTTTTTTTTTTACTTTTTGGAAGACTATAGAACTGGGGATGTGGGAGATCAGACAGGCAAAATACAGAAACTATTTTCTGAAATGCACGAACATGTCTAAAACAAGGTCTGGAAAAGGTTTTGCAGAGAAAAAGCAATAGACAAAGAAGACATAAAAAATTTCATATGTATAAATATTTCATTATTATGCTACATTTATTTCGGGTTTCTTATAACTTTTTCTTGTATAGTTTCGGTTACCTCTTTTTGTTATTGAGATGACCTATTTTTTATTATTAAGATTACCTATTTGTATTATTGAGTTTGTTGTCCTTGATGTATTTAGAGATGTTTCATTGTTTCGTCTTCTTGTTATATCACTCAGATTTTACTCATTGTGTAACATATTATTCTCCATTATTATATAGATTCATCTCCTTGTGTTATTTAGAGTCCTCTCCTTGTATTACTCAGGACCTTCTCTTTGTGTTATTTAGAGTCCTCTCCTTGTATTACTCGGGACCTTCTCTTTGTGTTATTTAGAGTCCTCTCCTTGTTTTACTTAGGACCTTCTCTTTGTGTTATTTAGAGTCCTCTCCTTGTTTTACTTAGGACCTTCTCTTTGTGTTATTTAGAGTCCTCTCCTTGTATTACTCAGGACCTTCTCTTTGTGTTATTTAGAGTCCTCTCCTTGTTTTACTTAGGACCTTCTCTTTGTGTTATTTAGAGTCCTCTCCTTGTTTTACTCAGGACCTTCTCTTTGTGTTATTTAGAGTCCTCTCCTTGTTTTACTCAGGACCTTCTCTTTGTGTTATTTAGAGTCCTCTCCATGTGATTATTAAATTCAGTTTCTTTTGTTATCTAAATTATAAGTACCCCTCGTGTTATATAAATTATAAATACCCCTCGTGTTATATAAATTATAAATACCCCTCGTGTTAGATTCTATTCATTGTGCTATATATCTTCATCTACATGAGTTTTTCTCCTTGTGTTATTTCGATTCGTCGCTTTTGTTACACTTGTTATTATAATATACGACAGATAATTCCTACATCTAGTTTACGAAATTACCATGTGATACTCAGTATGCGATATATCTTGTAGGCAGAGGCCTATCTAAATTGTAAGAATATATGTTGGATCCCTTTAATGCAATACAAGGAAATAAAATGTTTAAAATAAACAGATGACCTTGTACTAGAATCGTTCTAGAGATATTATTTCCTTGTAAATGATAAAAGAATTTATCCCAAATTAATGTTTAAATTTTTCAAAATGTAATCTCAGAATGAAACGGTTTTTATTTAGTGTGATCAACTTCAGACGGAAAAGTGTAAATGGCTGACATAATGAAACATGAATTCTTTAAATGTTATTTCAGTTGATAAAACAGGGCTTGCAAACGTCAAATATGAACTAAAACAAAAGACAATTTTCATGTATAGATAGTACGTACTTGTTGACAGACTCGAGGATGCTTGGGACGTAGAACCTGAGGTAATATTTATCGCTGGCGAGGCTGTCATTGTCGTCGTTGTTGTTGGCGTCGTCGTCGTTGTTGTTGGCGTCGTCGTTGTTATTGTTGTTGTCGTCGTCGTTGTTGTTGTCGTCGTCGTCGTCGTCGTTGTTGTTGTTGTAAGACATGTAGAACAGCACTCTGAAGGATCAGTGTAAAAAGGACACAGGACGACAATACAATTGGTCACTTTGTCTCCATACTGACAACCTGCGGGCATAAGCATATATCTGCATACTCTAAAATTAAAGTACTTATCTCTCCATATTCACACTTCCACGTCTATTTGTCAATATATCAGTATATGTATATATCTGTGTACCTATGTATGTATCAGTGTATCTATCAAAAAAATCAATTATAACAGAAAATATTGGACCAAAGTTAAGGTTTACATGTCTTACGAATCATAACAAATAAAGTTTCTCCGGAAGTGACATTTACCAGCCCTTCACACACACACACACACACACACACACACACACACACTTACTACAATTTTTCGTTAATATTAGCTATTGGCAAATCTACTTCATAAATTTCCCAACTTAATAGGTTAAATGGATATTATTGTAATGTCATAAAATACTACAATTGAAACAGGAAAACATGTTAAAGAATAATTGCTTTTCTTGATAAAAAAAATAAAATCGATATATTGCAATTGCTCATTATTTGCATTCTGTGTTTTATGAAAATGTTTCCAGATGATGAATGGAAATGAAAATGTGTTTTCCCAGCATCATGATATGTAAGCAAATGAAAACGATCAACCTCGACGGTTGTACCGTCGGATATACATCGATGATTAGTTCATGGGATGCAGTAAGGCGTATAGCTGCCATTACATTGGATGCAGTAAGGCATTATGGCATACAGAGGCCATTACACTGGAAATTGCATTGTACACAATAAAGCATATAGATGACACTACAATGGACGCCGTAAGACAGATATCATTGCGTGGGACACAGTAAGGTATATATGCCATCCAAGTGGATACAGCAAGATTTATATATGGCATTACATTGGATACTGCTAGGCATATATATCGAATTACATTACATACCGCAAAGCATATGGATGCCATTACAATGGGCACAGTAAGGCATATATATATGCCATTCAATTGGGCACAGTAAGGCATATAGATGCTATTACTTTGGACAAGGTAAGGCGTCTATATTTGTCATTGTATTGGACACAGTGAGGCACATGGATGCCATTATATTTGACACAGAAGGTGTATATATATATATATATATATATATATATATATATATATATATATATATATATATATATATATAGTTACATTTGGACACAGTGGGCATACAGATGCCATTACATTGGACACTATAAGGCATACTGCTGATATTGCATTGCCATAATAAAACAAAGTAAAGTGTTGAACGAGGCGATAAAAGCAGCGTCCAAGCAACCACCGTAGTGCACCTTCTACCCTGAAACCACTCCATAATCAATCCATCAATCATCGCCCATTACATAAGCCTGAATTGTTGTGATCCAGTGATCTTAACGTAATACCCATTTGATTCACTATTATTTTCTGATATTACTGTATATCTAAAGCTTGACACGTACATACACACACACATACATACATACATACATACATACATACATACATACATACATACATACATACATACATAAATGCATACT
>JAECUM010062991.1:0-13131 GCA_016617855.1 Megalonaias nervosa
CATTGCATTGCGGAAATAGAAACAGGACACGTGTTTCAGATACGTTTCCACCTTAGAAATTGGAAACACCAGAAAACCTACCAGTGCTCTGTATCCTTCTCATTCTGATGATTGTTGATTGTTATCTTCCATATGCCTCTGGGTATAATGTTACGTATTTTATGTAGCGAAGTATATTATTTTCTAAAAGAGCATGAACTCACCATCTGACTTGGTCGTTAGAAAACAATTAAAAAAAACTCCTTTTTTCCGTTCTTATGAATAACTCTCAGCAGGTGCACTTTTTACCATTTAGCATAATTTTCAAGAAAAAATGCGCATCATGGCGAGCAGTGAAATATGAGACGTGTTGATTTACTGTTTATCTCACTGAACGTACATTCTAATTTCTGCTTAATTTTCTTTCCCTTTTCTCATCTACAAAGGGGAACAAAGGATAACTAAGATAAGAACCATTTTTAGCCCAGAAAATATGTATTTTTGTCTTCAACATGCATACAAATATTTTAATTTTACATCTTTTTATATGAGAACTTTAATATATATATATATATATATATATATATATATATATGTATATATATATATATATATATATATATATATATATATATATATATATATATATATATATATATATATACTTTTTCCCAGTGTATACGGCGATTGTCGTAACTTTTTCACAAATAGTAGCAACATGCCTATACCAAAAATGTGACTCCCTTTGGTGTGCTCTGAATGTTTTAGTATATTCATCCAAAAAAGAGCACAACAGTTCATGCAAGTATTGTAGTTGCATAATTATTTGCGGTTCTTAGAATTTCAACACTGAGGTGAAAGTTTGAACTTAATATTGTCTGCAATCGTCAATGTTTCGAACAGTGTCCCGTATTATTACTTTCATTCTGAAATATCCGATATGTACCATGAGAATTCTACTAGTTTGGGGGTATATTCCTAACACACGCTTTCGTCCGTCTCTGTCGTCAGTTTGTTCCATGTGGTTCCTACAGTCGATCCATAGATTCTTATCGTATTAACATTAGTCATATCATTGGATGAGGTAAGGAATGGATGTAGTGATTTAAGGATGATACTTCTATTACAGTATATAAGTTTTACAAGGAAACGGCCCTAATTTTAGACATATTAAGCACGCTTGCACACATAATTAAATACTCTGGCACACACTTCAACACTCCTGTTAACATGAATTATTAAGATGCATAACAATCAGACCTTCATATTTCTCTACAGATTTTCTTAGCTCCTAAATAGTACTTTGCTAGATTTGACTGCCAGGCTTTGTCTTGTTTTATCCTTTTCAGTCAGAATAGTACCGATAAAGAGTCACTGTAGCTTTTTTGACTGTCATGGAGGCCGTCACTTGTTTTATCCAAATCAGTCAGAATACTACATATAAGAATTCAACGTAGTTTTTGTCGATGCCACGCTGACAGAAAACACCACTTCCCTACGGCAACTACAGTTCGCCCTTAGCCTAAAATCAGATTTCAATACCTAGCTACCAACATAAACTGCATTGGGATTCAGAAGTAGACATGTGCCTGCACATTTCAGTCAAAATCACACAATGATAGAGATAGTATGGTCCCAGGTGATCATTTCCGAGTTGACCGTTTCGAGTTAGACAAATGAATACGCTTCCACGTGCAATACAAAAGAGTAACATCGCCATCTTCGGCACCAAAGTACACCCAGGTGGCAGCAGTGATGCTTTGTTTTGATTCCATATCATAGTGATTTCGCTTGTTGCAGTCGGAATACCACTTGAATATTTATGTGGGACCCGAACATAACATAGGGCAGTGCACGTCCGCCATATGAAGAGCTTTTTCTATCAAAGATAACCCTAACGCATATGCTGCGACAGTAAAGAAATAGCGAAAGTCCCTTTTTATTTATATATCGATTTAATGTAAATCACTCAATATAAGAAGCCTGAAAATTGCATTTAAATACGGCCGAAATCGCGTAGGCCTTTCCTCGTCTAAAAATTGTTTGACTACGATAACATGATTACGTGACAAATCAAAATAGTACCCTAAAGCGTAAACAGCCGAGAGAGGACGTAGATGATTTCAGATTAATTTATGTGATAATAAAAGACTATACACTGCTCTGGATGATGGGAGAAATAATTTCAATACATAGTAATGTACTCTTCTTGAAGTAAAGTAACTTTTATAAGTAGGTTTAGAGCAGTGGAGAAAAGCAAGTAATGTGTTGTGTGAGGGGTCATCTCAAAGTGTTCCCGATTGAAAGTTCACGTTATCACATCACATATCTCTCTCTCTCTCTCTCTCTCTCTCTCTCTCTCTCTCTCTCTCTCTCTCTCTCTCTCTTACACAGTCAATCCATTGTTGCCGGCACATAGGGGATGGGTCAGGGGGTCGTTACCCCTTCCCCGATTTCACCTCTAAACATGTTTTGGTATACATCCGCAAAACTTAATAGCTGATCACAACCTGTTTGCCGCCCTCCCCCCGCCCCCATAAGTCTGCGGGAGCCTCTGCCTCTATCCATTTATCTATATGGCACATTCCTATGGCAATACACACACATACGCATCCCAAATTCAGCCATAGTGCAAGTTTGATGTTAGTAAGAAACAGCTGTAAAGGAGTGGTAGCATGAACAAGTAAAGACACATGGATCCGCGTATGTAGATAGACAAGTTCAATCCAATATACACATGGATCCACGTATATAGATTAACAATTTCAATCCAATATACAGTCAAGGTAATGGCATGATATTATAAGTGGAAATATTTTAATCAAGTCCTAACTTTTGCTCCGTTCCAAAAACTTAAGGGAATTATCAAGGGGTAATCGAAACATACTTTAAAAACACCTAAGTATGGCTCACTAGGCTTAGAATGTTATAACAGTAAATAAATTGTCATCTGCATGTTAAACTTGGTTCAGGGATGTTTCTCCCAGTTGCATTAAGCTCTAGGACTCCCCATTTATCTTTCAGACAAGTTTATACTTTGCTGATCGTAAATGTACTTGCTTGTTATGGAAATAACATTAACTAAAACATGTCACAATGAACATTTCTTGAAAGACTGACAACAATATATTAAGTTGTTTTAAGAAGCTGTCAAAATTACATTTCATGGGGACCAAGACACACACACACACTTGCTGTCAAAATTATGTTTCATGGGAACCAAGACACACACACACACACACACACACACACACACACACACACACACACTTGCTTGTAGATTATGATCTAATAAATATTTACTCCAATCCTTTGATCAAAATTTTACAAGTCTATTTGTGAGCATAATGAAAGCATATATTTTCCACCTGCTTGATATGGAGCTTTAATGGTTACGATGGAAGATCTCAAAAATAGAACTTCCCTAAAAATACTCCACTAAAGTGTAACCAAGTCATTTCTTTAAATGTCAAAGTGAACTTTTTATCTTTTATGGAAACTAAAATTGTTATCTTCATGAGGATATACAAGACAAATGATAAATGAAACTATACGATATTGTATGTGTCATGCCTCACTCTCTGTGAGGCTATGCGATATTGTATGTGTCATGCCTCACTCTCTGTGAGGCTATGCGATATTGTATGTGTCATGCCTCACTCTCTGTGAGGCTATGCGATATTGTATGTGTCATGCCTCACTCTCTGTGAGGCTACACGATATTGTATGTGTCATGCCTCACTCTCTGTGAAGCTACACGATATTGTATGTGTCATGCCTCACTCTCTTTGAAGCTACACGATATTGTATGTGTCATGCCTCACTCTCTGTGAGGCTATGCGATATTGTATGTGTCATGCCTCACTCTCTGTGAGGCTATGCGATATTGTATGTGTCATGCCTCACTCTCTGTGAAGCTACACGATATTGTACGTGTCATGCCTCACTCTCTGTGAAGCTACACGATATTGTATGTGTCATGCCTCACTCTCTGTGAAGCTACACGATATTGTATGTGTCATGCCTCACTCTCTTTGAAGCTACACGATATTGTATGTGTCATGCCTCACTCTCTTTGAAGCTACACGATATTGTATGTGTCATGCCTCACTCTCTGTGATGCTACACGATATTGTATGTGTCATGCCTCACTCTCTGTGAAGCTCCAGCAGCTTTAACACTCCTCATAATCTTAGCCTGTTTCACAAATATGTTCATGTGAAGAGTTCTTTGGTACCAACATCTATTTCATATTGACATTAATCGAAAGTTACTTTAAAAAATAAATCTTCAGAAGAAAAAAAGAAAAAAAAACAGCATGTCGGCATGATCGTCCATTTCCTAAATTAATGACCCTATAGCTCCACGCACAGAAATTTGATGAAATTTCCAGACAAGGGTGGATAATTTGCACATACTCAAAGCATTCACTATTTCACATTAGTGTCACATGTGTTGATGGAAAAATCGTGTAGAAAACTTCTCAATTTCTAGAACTTTGATCTTGAAGATGAGACCAAAATGAGATGTGATACAAACTTGAGGTTTTGAGTAACAAGAGTACCACACAGCGCATTACATGCCCATCTTGTGCCATTTTCCCTACCAATAACCGTGACGTTATAGAAACAAACCGGCCAGGTGCATCATTTAGTGTGGAACTGGATAAAACTTCATGAAAATATATGAACTTGTAAAAAAGTGACAGCCCAGATAAGGAAGCAGGCCAGTTGCCTCCTTTGTTTTTTAGCTTAACCTTGGCGGCAGAGGATATGTCTATGGCTACGTAAGACTCTATCAAGTCATGATACACAACAGGCTAAATGTGCATGAAAGGGAAATACCTTCATTAGTTAAAATGTTATACCTGTACATGGACAAAGGTTGCTGATTTATTTCTTCCCTAACTGTAACCTTAAGCTTGTGACTGAAGTCATGGTTATTGTATCGCTAATAATTATAAGTAACTAGTTTAAGTTTTACTAAAATATGTTCAGCTGTTTTAACGTAGTCCTCTAGAAAATGCATAAAATTACACAATTACAATTTCCCTTGCCTTCCCGAGAACTTGCACTAGTGGCCGGGGAGGGGGGGGGGACTGAATATGGAATGACACACCATTTAGTTATGACGTATTCATGGGCAGTTTCATTCAATCTCTTACCAGCTGTCATAAAGTTATGGGCTAGCTAAGCAAATGTTAACAGCAGGATGAAAGACAATGTGTTAACATACTATGTTTAATAAAAAATGGTTGTAAAAATAATGAATCAATATTCATATCATGATTTAACATGACACCACGTGTTTCTGGCTTGACCATGACCTTGAGAAATGACTCAGAACATGGTATACAACACTCTGGATCATCAACATACATTCTTCTTAACATCTTAATGGCTTCAGAGCTATGTCCTGGAATTGAATATGTTAAGATTTATGATAGAAGCATGAAAGTGTTATATGAAACACTGTCAGATTATCATGGATATAAGCGCATGGAGGTTCATCAATCTATGGGCGTTTTTGGTTCAAGACTTGGTAAGAAATATATGCATATTACAATGTGACCGTAACTTTGTGGCTAAGATCATGAAAGTTGCAAAAGGTCAAGATGTAAAAATTGTAATTGCTGGATAATACTACTCTTAATGGATGTAAGATACCGCCAAGACTTCACAAGAATGTAACCTTGAGATAACTGTTACCTTGGCCTTGTTGACATGATCTTGATAATGGTACAAGATACACCATCCAAAATATTTTATTTTCATTACTTGAACAGCTTCTGAACTACATCCCAACCATTAAAAATAAAATTGATCATTCAAACTGAATCACAAATGTGTTATGTGAAATGACCTTAGGTCAAGATGCATGAATAACATACTTTTCTTATCTCGCTATCCTTGAGAATTTGTGAGCTACATGCTAGACACAAAAATGGGTAGTGTTGATCTAAGGTCTAAACCTTGATAAAAATACCATAAATATAAATAATGAAGTTATGATTTAAACATACGTTTAATTAATTAATTAAGCTGCCTGATACTTACAGTCTAATACAAAAAGTGAGTTGACCTCACAAATGACTTTGATCTTGCTAATACGACCATGTTATTGATACAAATGATACGTACATGATACAACCTCACACTATAATTTTACAGGGGAAAACATTTCTTTCCATGATCTTTAACAGAAGCTTCTGAGTGACAGATTGGACCCAGGAAAATGACATTGACCCGAGACCTGGCCTTTGCAGATAGGTCCATGAAAATATCAATAACAACATCAAACTATGGTGTACAACTATGCCATGTTTTATGTCTATTACATTATCCAAAAGTCTGCAAATTAAGCTCCAAAGAAATATTGTAATTTCCACCTCTGACCATCAAATGAGAGCAATGAAAGTGGCAAGTTCTATATCCATGTCTTTATATATAAAATGTAACCCTAATCTATGACCTAAATGTTCAAGAACACCCTCTTTAGTTCCACTGTGTACATTTACAAATATCATGCAGCCTATATGTAAATTCAGTAACCTTACAAACATTACAGGTTTGAAGATTTTGTACAACATTATGCAAGTATTCATGTACTCTGATACCACATTTTCTTCAAGAAGCAGGTGGACAGCGTCACTTGTACAGTTTTGGATACTTGCATGAATAACAATCAAATTCAGTGTAATCCAAAAAGAGATACAGGAAAATACATGGAATTAGGTAAATTAATCGTATATGATAAAAGCATATCATCATACTAGGGGGTATGGCTTCGTCCAGGGGCAAATATTTTCTGTTCTGCAAATGTGTATTTTTCCTTTCATATCTAGCCTGTGTATACATTGTTGTATGCTGAGAGTCATGGCAGTTTCCATTTTAAGGGCCAAGGACAAGTCCCTTACTCCATAGCACAACCCAAGGTATCAATTCGATGTACAAGTGCATATATATTCCCTTATGCGAATTATATATGGAGGTCACTGCCAGCTATGTTCGCTCAAATAGTTCTGCTAAAGAGTGGTTTTAAAGGTCTGTCATGTGAAGTGATATGCGAGGGAAAAAAAATGAATAAAGAATATAAATTTAAACAAATTCATGAAGTACGATGCCCTGCTCAATGCATCTGCAATTCATATATTATGCGCAAAGAAGAAATTTGTCCTAGTTTCCTCTGACCCTTCCGACCCCCTTCCTTGATATTTGGATATTTACGTTGGGATGTAGGGTCCTACTCCATAACATATATATGTAATTGGGCTAGAGACCCTAAACCTCAACATAAATATCCAAACATCGAAAATGATGCTGGAAGAGTCAGAGAAAACTCGGACTAAGAAGAAATGTTGAGTAAAGAAACTGCATTGGAGTTTAGCAGCTTTCTGAACTAAACAATATCGATGACATTCGAAAAAGGTTCCGTTATGTAGATAGTATGCACTGAAGTCATACACTAAATTAAAGGTCAACACTCAATTAAAGGTCAAAAGGATGAGTATACACGTACGTTTTCACTCTCCACGTGAAGTCCCAGTAGCGATAGCTTCACCTATTAAATCGAATGCCTATCCATTCCTTCATCACAGCAAGCATCGAATTTAAATCATGGTGACTAGATCATTAATGATCGAGCGTATGTAGTTAACTGTCTTTCTGTCGTAGCAACTTATTTTAAGTAATTTTCCAGGGGCTGGAAGAATCTAGCTACGTTGTATTTTGTACTTTCTGATTTGTCTTCTTTCTCTGTCTCCTTGTTTCAACTAATCTCATCTGTACAGACCATTTTTCCACAAAACAAATCCCTTTTTCTGAGATGTGTGTCTTCCTAATTCTGGTATTTACGTTAAATCATTAGCTATTATGTTAAGAGCCGTAATTGTTCGAATATGTATATGTTATTCCCGTCAGCTATTTATAGCACTTAAAATCGTCGCCGACGCGACGCTTTTCAAATCTGAAAGTTTGATTTCAATTATCTATGTAAACTCAAATGTTTTACAATACTTTATGGGGCAGAAAATTTTTATTTTACAAGGACTACAAATCCCTAAAGTTTACTGGAATATTTTAATTCAAATTATATAGTACTGCTCATTTAAGCCATACTATCGGGCGTGTAGACACATTAAGTTTACTCTTGTCATGCGAGTGAAGAATACTTAATGATGACCAAATCACAAACAAAACAGAAATCGAGTCTTCTTCACTTTGTCCCAAATCAGGACATTTTATACGCCTTTCTATAAAGTTAAATTCTTTTGTTGATTCGGCGACTACATGTAAAGTCTGCTTTGGCATTCCATTAAAAGAAACTCTTGAATCCTTTTTCTCCGTTCATTCCAATATCCGCTTAATACACCAATCTGATTAAAATCAGATATCCACTAACCTACGTGAAGATCTGACAGTGATCGCTTAATTTTATCAGCCAATCAGATGAAGTCATATACCTTCGTGTCTGTGAGACGAGCAGTATGACTGAAGAGCATCAATGTGTGCCGAACAATTTGATTCACTTTCGAATTTCTGAAGGGTGAATTTCCATTGACTAATTCAAAGGTCACCAGAACATGACCCCTAAGCGGTCTCTGTCAGATCTTCATGTAGGATAGTGGAGATCTGATGTTTTACTTCACAGCATTTCAATTATTTTTCCAATGTGCGAGACACGTGTACACATTTGATTGTGGAGTCCATTGAAAAACTGCATTGTTTCCCCTTTCAAGAACCTCGAAGTAATGTCATTCTTCATCTATTGAACTATAAAAGTTAGTCATGTTGAATATATAAGCCAAGCATATTATGTCGTTATATAATGCACACAAATCACCCATTTTACACATTCTTCCATCGGATTCTTACAAACAAACTAGGGCATCCGGAATAGCAAAACAAAAACGTATACTATTTCAGTCTTGAAATTGAAGAAGTCGTGGACTCCAAACAAAATCATTCTCCGTGGTCAAAGGGCGTATACCGATGACAATAATATGGATTCTTAGGTTTCTTGGGTATGCCAAACAATGTTTTGGCAAAGTCAAGGGTAAAGTGTTCATTTTGTCAGCAGGTGTAAAATTTGATGAGCTTATTGATAAAAGTATAAAAAAGGTGAGCAAGTTTTAGTATTTTTGTTAGGGGACAGGAAATGTTGAAATGATGTGGCTTAGTATCTAATTTAAGGCAACAAGTAAAAGAAAGAAAGAAAGAAAGAGGAAATGTTAGCAAACTGTCATGAATGTCGATATGAAGTAATGCCCATTAGTCAATTTACCGTCGTAATGGAAGCCAACTCTCTCTCTCTCTCTCTCTCTCTCTCTCTCTCTCTCTCTCTCTCTCTCTCTATATATATATATATATATATATATATATATATATATATATATATATATATATATGTATGTGTGTGTGTGTGTGTGTGTGTGTGTGTGTGCAGACTATTCCTATAACGCGAATGCTTGTATCAATTTTGAAGGCATGTATACAACTGAAATGTTTCTAACAAACAGTATTTCGAAAATAACCTGAAATCTCAGAATCAGAAAGCTTATACATTGGTCGATATAAATAATCCTGTTATGCAAAACACTAACGATCCTTTATAGATTTACCAGTTCTCAAATTCAGACAAGAGAAAAGATTAAACAAATGTACGTGATTCTAATGTTTCTACACGTTACATGTATGACGCATAAATCCCCTACGCACCTGGCTGGGTATTTCATATCATGTATCCTTTAGGGTTTTGGCCACCAAAGATTAATTGTGCTCGACCATGGAGCTTTAGATGTGACATCATGGGATATCATCTTCCTTTTGTTCGCTGCTTACAAACTTCTATCAGATTAGATAAGAAAAAGGTAGATATACTTCAATGAAGGTCATTTTAGTAGAAATAAGTACATCCAGACTCGTGGGATTCAATATATTTCTTTCTTCACGCAATTATTTCACCCCTAAAGATAGATGGAGATAGTTCATTGAGGGTTCAAGATGTGCGATGGGAGTTAATTTATCACTTACAAAAGGTCGCAGCATTGTAATTTAGAAATGCATAAAGTGTCAGCACATGTTTTAATTGCCCATTAAATTGAATTTTGATAGCACGACTCTTCTTATTTATTTTACAAGCCCGTTTTTAATGCGGAAAAGTGAATCGGCCGACAGGCACTATTTGTGACTGGCTAATTAGATGCATTTTAAAATAAGCAAAATTTCTCAGGGGCTTGCCTCAATAACAAAATTATGTTCAAGATCAGGTAACATTTTTGCTGAGCCATTAAAAGTTTTAGAAAGTTTAAAGCTAATTACATACCAAACTTTGATTAATTACAAGGATATTGAACACTTATAGCGTCATAGTATATAAAAAGCATATTTACTTTTTTTTATTAATTACAAGCTTCAAGATGTATCAAATGTATATTTACCTCAGAGCTTGTAAATGAACACAAATTCACCTTTAACTGTATCGCTGCTTTGAGAGATAGTTCATTCAGCAACATTTAAAAATGTAACATTTTCATCTATAAGATAGAATCTGAATTTGCCCTTCCTATGTTACTTATATTAATGGTCTCACATAAATACTTATATTAATGGTCTCACATAAGTACTTATATTAATGGTCTCACATAAGTACTTATATTAATGGTCTCACATAAGTACTTATATTAATGGTCCCACATAAGTACTTATATTAATGGTCTCACATAAGTACTTATATTAATGGTCTCACATAAGCACTTATATGAATTGTCTAACATAAGTACTTATATTAATGGTCTCACATAAGCACTTATATGAATTGTCTAACATAAGTACTTATATAAATGGTCTAACATAAGTACTTATATAAATGGTCTAACATAAGTACTTACATGGATGGTCTAACATAAGTACTTATATGAATTGTCTAACATAAGTACTTATATGAATTGTCTAACATAAGTACTTATATGAATTGTCTAACATAAGTACTTATATGAATTGTCTAACATAAGTACTTATATTAATGGTCCAACATAAGTAATTATATGAACTGTGTAATGTAACTACTTGTATGAATTGTCTAACATAAGTACTTATATGAATTGTCTAACATAAGTACTTATATGAATTGTCTAATGTAAGTACTTATATAAATGGTCTAACATAAGTACTTAAATGAATTGTCTAATGTAAGTACTTATATTAATGGTCTCACATAAGCACTTATATGAATTGTCTAATGTAAGTACTTATATTAATGGTCTCACATAAGTACTTATATGAATTGTCTAACATAAGTACTTATATGAATTGTCTAACATAAGTACTTATATGAATTGTCTAACATAAGTACTTATATGGATGGTCTAACATAAGTACATATTTTAATGGTCTCACATAAGCACTTACATGGATGCTCTAATATATGTAATTACATGGATGGTTTAACATAAGTACTTATATGGATGGTCTAACATATGCACTTATATGGATGGTCTAACATAAGTACTTACATGGATGGTCTAACATAAAAACTTACATGGATGGTCTAACATAAATACTTACATGGATGGTCTAACATAAGTACTTACATGGATGGTCTAACATAAGTACTTACATGGATGGTCTAACATAAGTACTTATATGGATAGTCTAATATAAGTACTTACATGGATGGTTTAACATAAGTACTTATATGAATGGTTTAACATAAGTACTTATGGTCTAACATAAGTACTTATATGGATGGTCTAACATAAGTATTTATATGGATGGTCTAACATAAGTACTTATATGAACGGTGTCACATAAGTACTTATATGGATGGTCTAACATAAGTACTTATACTGATGGTCTAACATAAGTATATATTTTAATGGTCTCACATAAGTACTTACATGGATGGTCTAATATATGTACTTATATGGATGGTCTAACATAAGTACTTATATGGATTGTCCAACATATGTACTTTTATGGATGGTCTAACATATATACTTGTATGGATGGTCTAACATAAGTTCTTATATTAATGATCTAGCATAAGTACTTATATGAATTGTCTAACAAAAGTACTTACATGAATTGTCTAACATAAGTACTTATATGAATGGTCTAACATAAGTACTTACATGGATGGTTATCTTTTGTTAACATGAGTATCTAACATAAGTAAGTTGTAATTCTCATACAATGACCACGTTTGCAGAGATACCGCATTTTTATATCAAAACTGCTCGAACCATAATATTTCGATTCCTTGAATTTTTACGTGAAAATCGTGTTCAAAATAAATGAACTATTCCTTGACTGAGGCTGTTGGTAACTTTTAGTGAGCAATCAAACGTCAAATCGAAAAAGTAATTTTTGTAGTGCCTCTTTAATCCGAGAAATATTAGCCAAGCAACAATGCGAGGCAAAAGTCTTTATAATTTGAATTCGTGTAGCCCGATCATTTTCAGCATCAAATTACAGAATGAAATACATGCATGTATTTTGGTCAAGATCCTGTCAATAATTAATTTCACTAATATCCTTTAGAGTGATAGTCCGTACAAACAATTGCAATTCCAGAAATTGCATACAAGTTCCTATGGCCACAGGGGCTCGTATCATTGCTTACAATTTACCTGTCAAATATGTACTATATAATAACTACAAGAGAGGACACTTCTCTCATTTCTCGCGCGACCTATTTGAGAATAAACGCTGATATTTCAAGCTACATTTCGCGTAGCGTAATAAATTTGGTACCGATGTTTAGCTCAGGCATTCGGCTTTGTATGCGTATTCGAAGTTTGGCTTACTATCATACCTTTAAGGAATGCCAGACCATTTTACCAAGCTACTGATCGACATGGCCATGACCGCGCCCGCTTAATATGCAAGTGAAATCCCGCTGAATGGAATACTGTCCTCTCATTGGTTAAAAAAAAATGACGTCCTGCGTTTGTTTATAACTTATTTTCAGTTGGCCAATATGAAGAGAGTATTCCATTCAGCGCGTTGTTTTTGCATATTAAGCCGGCGCGATCATGACCATGTCGAGCAGGTACAAGACAAACAAATAACACAGAAAAACCGTTTTGTTTGCAACCGTTGTGTTTGTTTTATTTGTTTGTCTTGTCTGTGTTTTGTATTTGTCTTTGAAAAA
>JAECUM010062993.1:0-14029 GCA_016617855.1 Megalonaias nervosa
TCTCTCTCTCTCTCTCTCTCTCTCTCTCTCTCTCTCTCTCTCCAGGTTTTCCTACGATTACTCTAGTTCACCTTACCATCTCGCCATCTCACCCTATGATACGCAGATCATCCATTTTGAACGGTGTGTCGTTCCATAGAAAGCCATGTACAACAGGTGAAAAAGCATGAGTATTGCTACAGTTGCGACACGGTTGTACGAATAGGCACATCTCTTGCTAACAAATCAACTTTAGAAAGCAATATAATGATGGTGTTGTCATTCCCGCTAACACACAAAGCAAAATGATTTCATTCAGCTGCAGCGGAGAATCTAGATATGAACGAATAACACAAGCCCCCGTATACAGAATAAAACAATATAATTAATTAGATACACAAAATAAAATTGTAGAATGCACCTCTACCATAAAATAAATTTACATAAAGTTATAAAATGTAATTAGCAGTTTCGTTTGCATAGATACCGCAAATAATATCATGAAATCTAGCGAGCGCTATGAACTTGAATTGCCAGTAGTTCTACTTAACATGATAACTATCACTATCCTGACTAATGTTGGACACAATGGTAATACAACAAACTCTTATGTTAAAAGAATTCACATCTTATATGTACAAATAGATCAAACAAAATTCCCTTTTCAGCCCACTATTATTGTTGCTAACTAACAATTCATCGACACAGAATCCTACAAACCCAATAATAATTCATTCTTAGCATACATTATTCATATGGCATTTAAACAGATAAATTCAAACAATTATCTCGAGACTCAAATCAAAGAAAAAGTATGAAATTATGTATGAAATTAAGACACAGTACCTTTCTTTAGCAGAAGGGCTCCTTACACCCCTGGTTACGTGTCTCTCATAGAATATCAGCTACACATCCCTAGGACAATCCTTACGAAGGCATCCTACCCACGGAGCCAAGTCTCTTTTTGCCTCGCGTAAAATCTTAGACTCTGTTCTGCTGAGTAAGCCTTACTAAAATACGAGACCTGGGAAACACACTCTAAACCGTTAACTTACCCAACCAGAAGTAGGTCCATCCAACCGCCAACAAGCACACACCTGCCCAGAGTTTGGGAAATTTGACATTGTTCAAATTATGATTAATATTCCAACAAATACGAACGCTGTTTCTGCAACATTTCAACTGTTGGCATACAATCAGCAAAGAGAAAAGATTTACCCATCGACCAGTTTTGTCTGACACAGTTATCAAACGGAACTTCATTAAGGATCAATCATGACCCTACCAGATTCTTTCAAATACAGTATCCTAACACATGCCATTAAATCGACTCGATGAAAAATCACAGTCATCAACTTAAGATTGATATATGATACAATGACATTTGCAAATTCACTCTGTTATGGGTTACAATATCATCTGCAACATTCGAACTGTTACAGATGGTTGGCATATAATCAATCTGTGACAAAGATACATCCTAAAAAAAAGCCAATAATGGGGTTTGCACCTTGTTTCCGGAATCACCGTCACAATATGTGGGAGAAATCCATATGCAGATGATGATGTTCGTCCATCAGTGTCGATGAGGACCATTCATCTTATCGATTCACTTCGGGTGAGTCCGGAGATGGCTGATCAGTCCAATCCGGGCCCGGAAAAGTCTGTTGCAGTGGGGACAAGGATGTGCAGGTTGCTGACTGGGAGATGCAGAACTGCTTTTCCTGGATTTGCGCAGAGCACGTTTTTCATCTGCGTCCTCCAGACTTTTCTGCTCAAAGGCTGCCGCACCGGCATTGATATGACTGCGTCAAGCAGATCGATCAGTAGCGACACTCTCTCAGCTGTCAGGGTCAATGCCAAAATTCTTCAGCGAGGCCTTGAGGGTATCCTTGTACCTCTTCTGTTGACCGTCGTGAGATCTCTTGCCTTGCTGTAGCTCTCCAAAGAACATCTTCTTGGGTAAGCAATCTTCCGGCATGCGAACAACATGGCCAGCCCATCGGAGTTGTGCCTTGCACAGCATGGTGTGGATGCTTGTCATGCCGGCCTGAATGAGCACCGGTGTGTTCGGTACCTTGTCCTGCCATCTGATCTTCAGCAGTTTTCTCAGGGAGCTCAGGTGGAAGTGGTTCAGTTTTTTAACATGGCGGCTATACACAGTCCAGGTCTCACAAGCATAGAGGAGGGCGGGGAGAACAAGCGCTGAGTAGACTTTGAGTTTGGTTCCAAGCTTGATGCCTCTCCTATCCCAGACATTTGAGCGGAGTCTGCCAAATGCGACACTGGCTTTGGCAATCCTGGTGTTGACCTCATCGTCTATATGGACTGCTTGTGAGAGGGTGCTGCCGAGGTATGTGAATCTGTCCAAATTTTTGAGCTTTTGGCCATTGACAGTGATGGATGGTTCCAGATAATCATTTCCAGGAGCTGGCTGATGTAGAATCTCGGTCTTGATGGTGGAGATGGTGAGTCCGAAGTTGGTGCACGGTGTGGAAAGAGGTCCATGCTCTGTTGCTTGCCTGCCTACGTGCTGGAGTTGAGAGCACAGTCATCTGCAAACAGGAACTCACGAATGTTTTCAACTTGGACTTTGGTTTTGGCTTGAAGCCTCCTCAGGTTGAACAACTTCCCATCCAGACGGTATCGGAGACTGACTCCCACATCACCGCTCTTGAAAGCGTCCATAAGCATGGCGGAGAACATGAGGCTGAAGAGAGTGGGGGCTAAGACGCATCCTTGTTTCACACCATTCGTAACGTCAAAGGGTTCGGAATAGTTACCCTGGTCCTGGACTTTGGCAAGCATGCCATCATGAAATTGCTTCACCATTTCAATGAAGACTTCCGGACATCCAAATTTGGCCATGATTTTCCAAAGGCCTTCCCGGCTGACTGTGTCGAATGCTTTAGTCAGGTCCACGAAGGTGATGTATAGCTGGACATTTTGTTCCTGCCACTTTTCTTTCATCTGCCTGGCAGCAAAGATCAAGTCGATGGTGCCTCTCTTCTTTCTGAAGCCACATTGACTTTCTGGCAGTAGGCCATGATCAAGGTGCTCTGTGAGTCTGTTCAGCAGAAGCCTGTCGAGGACCTTGCTTGCGATGCATAGTAGCGAGATTCCTCTGTGGTTGTCGCAGGATTGGTGATTTCCTTTGCGTTTGTAAATATGGAAGATGGATGCATCTTTGAATTCCTGGGGTATGCGCTTCTGCTTCCACATCCCACAAAACATCTCTGTTAGTCTTTCCATTAGCTTAGGCCCAACAGACTTGAAGATCTCAGCTGGGATGGAGTCTGCTCCTGGAGCTTTCCCACTAGACAGGAGCTCAATGGCCTTGTGAGTTTCCAGCACTGCTGGAGGGTCAGCCAATCTCTCGCTGATCTCCAACTGGGGTAGGCTGTTGATCGCTTCATCGTTGATGGAAGAGGGTCTGTTGAGGACACCGTCAAAGTGTTCCGCCCAGCGCTCCAGTATCTTCTCCTTCTTGGATATGAGAGTGCTGCCATCGAAGCTCAAGAGTGGGGCTGTGCCTGATGTTGCTGGGCTATAAACATCACGAAGAGCACTATAGAAATTTTTCATGTCGTGTCTGTCGTCAAAAGACTGAATATCATCAGCCTTTTGGCTCAGTCATGTGTCATGCATCTCGCGCAGTTTCTTCTGCACAGCTTGGCGGACTCTGCTGAAGGCATCTTTCTTTGCAGCAGACTTGGGGTCGATGATGAACGCACGGTGGAGAAAGCGCTTCTCCTCTAGCAGGGACTGTATTTCTTCACAGTTCTCGTCAAACCAGTATTGGTGCTTTCGCGCAGTGACGCCATGGGTTTCAGATGGGTTTCACACCTGCCCAGAGTTTGGGAAATTTGACATTGTTCAAATTATGATTAATATTCCAACAAATACGAACGCTGTTTCTGCAACATTTCAACTGTTGGCATACAATCAGCAAAGAGAAAAGATTTACCCATCGACCAGTTTTGTCTGACACAGTTATCAAACGGAACTTCATTAAGGATCAATCATGACCCTACCAGATTCTTTCAAATACAGTATCCTAACACATGCCATTAAATCGACTCGATGAAAAATCACAGTCATCAACTTAAGATTGATATATGATACAATGACATTTGCAAATTCACTCTGTTATGGGTTACAATATCATCTGCAACATTCGAACTGTTACAGATGGTTGGCATATAATCAATCTGTGACAAAGATACATCCTAAAAAAAAGCCAATAATGGGGTTTGCACCTTGTTTCCGGAATCACCGTCACAATATGTGGGAGAAATCCATATGCAGATGATGATGTTCGTCCATCAGTGTCGATGAGGACCATTCATCTTATCGATTCACTTCGGGTGAGTCCGGAGATGGCTGATCAGTCCAATCCGGGCCCGGAAAAGTCTGTTGCAGTGGGGACAAGGATGTGCAGGTTGCTGACTGGGAGATGCAGAACTGCTTTTCCTGGATTTGCGCAGAGCACGTTTTTCATCTGCGTCCTCCAGACTTTTCTGCTCAAAGGCTGCCGCACCGGCATTGATATGACTGCGTCAAGCAGATCGATCAGTAGCGACACTCTCTCAGCTGTCAGGGTCAATGCCAAAATTCTTCAGCGAGGCCTTGAGGGTATCCTTGTACCTCTTCTGTTGACCGTCGTGAGATCTCTTGCCTTGCTGTAGCTCTCCAAAGAACATCTTCTTGGGTAAGCAATCTTCCGGCATGTGGACAACATGGCCAGCCCATCGGAGTTGTGCCTTGCACAGCATGGTGTGGATGCTTGTCATGCCGGCCTGAATGAGCACCGGTGTGTTCGGTACCTTGTCCTGCCATCTGATCTTCTGTTTGAAGGCCGCCCAACATTGATCTATGTCATTGGTATCAGAGTCTTTGGTTTCTAGCTGGCTTTCAACCTGGAGACGTTGAGGCGTTTTGGGACTTTAATTCCCTGTAGGCGTCTGGGAGGTTGAATTCTAAGATTCATCCTGGATATCAGTAGCCTGTGATCTGTCCAGCAGTCAGCACCACACATCGCACTGGTCACACGGACATTCTGCCTGTCACTCATACGGACTAAGATGTAGTCGATCAGATGCCAATGCCTCGACCGTGGGTGCATCCAAGTTGTTTTGTTACGGTTGGGCAGACGGAAGACGGTGTTTGTGATCAGGAGATCATATGTTGCACACATCCTCAAGAGCAGATGTCCATTGCTGTTGCAGTTGCCAATGCCATGTCTACCACGAGATATGGTCCGCGCCAACTCGGGCGTTAAAATCACCAAGAATGATCAGTTTATCTGACTATGGTACTGAAGCAATCAGAGCTTCCAGATCCTGGTAGAACTTGTCTTTGACTTCCTCCGAGCTGGTCATGGTTGGTGCATAGAGACTAATGAGTGTGGCTTGGTTTTTTCCAGGTAAGGGTAGCTTCAGCATTATTAGCCGGTCATTAATTCCCTTTGGTAAGCTGGAGAGCTTATTCACCAGACTCGTATGTCCAGCGAAGCCAACTCCAGATTCACCACGTTCATCGGTGCCACGTCCACTCCAGAAAAAGGTGTAGCCAGCTCCAATTTCAGTCAACTGGGTGACAAGCCCTAACTCACCGAGGGTTTGGGACCCGTCGGCTACCCTCAACCTGGTTTAGCCGGCCAGTCAAAGTGTGTGGCCGCTGCGCATACTACAGCTTCTTGGAGCCACAGGTGAGAGCTGAGCGCCAAGTGGGGACCAAAGGTCGACTAGCTACCCCCACAGGAGTACGACTGCTACCCCCACCAGTGGTACTACCCCTCCATGAGCACCCCTTACACCACTATGCAGATAGTGTCTTGGAGAACCTCGTGGCTAAAACGTCTCTGGGGCAGCACAATAACTCATATAATGAATGGAAAGTCATACGTTGGGACATTTACGTACACGGGTTCATTGGGAAAACAATGCACGAACCCCAAAGGAGAAAATTTGGTCAACGGATTCAGAGGGTTGACTCGCATAAAGTGCTGTATGAAGCAGAAACTGAGATTATACATTTCACTGATGAGGAAATTGGCGACAAAGACTATACAGTTGACATATAATCAGTAAATGAGAACTGTCTGAAAAGCTAGTCTATGTTCTTAACAATGAGCAGTTATATAGCAAACCGTCCAAGATCATTTAGCGTCTGGTGCATCTTCCTTAAAATAATTTAGACTCTTAGCTCTCACACAATTATTTGCTTTGAACCAAATGAGTTTGGTTCGATGAGCCACCATTTTCCTTGCTGACATGCGCTGATAATAGGACCTGAGAAAGGATTCAAGTACTTCAAAGAAACAGCACATGAAATGTTATATTATATGGATAATGATAAGGCTATGATAACTGTGTGGAATACGATACTCTTTTGCACATATTATTGGTGTGCTCAGAACAATAGTCAAATGCATTGGAATCAAGTAAAGATCATTGACTTTCCATGTGTTCTGTACTCAAACAGTATCGTCCGTATTTATTTTAGTTTGTCTTCTTTAGTTCTATTTTAAAATGTCTTCATACATGTTGATCAATGTCCCTTTACAACATGTTGTCTAAATGACGAGATTTAAACTTTTTACAAATTCTGTACCACCCATTCTATGTACAATTTGTAAGGAAATAACAAGGAAAATTCACTTGAATTAATTACATTCAATCCATATTCACCATAACAGGAACATCCGGTTATGAGTACAATGACCGGTGCTTAAACTGGATGCGTTTGTTGACACTATACAGAGCAAACAATTGTAAGTAAGCATGAAACATAATAACGAAATTAAAGTCACATGTTTTTATATAACAGAGATGGGCTGTACATTGCGCAAGTAGTTTAACGAGTCCCATAAATCACCTTTATAGAATAGGGAAGGCTTGTACATTAGGCCATTAGTTCAACAAGTAAATAAAACCTCGGCATTTTGTACATACAAAATTGTGTACATACGTTTTCATTATAACAGGGAAGTACAAATTTTGGGATGTACTTATCGCTTACTCCCAATGCCGTTGACTGATGTTAGGCAAGTACCAGCTATGCGTATGTATCAAATTATGGACTACAAGTGTTGATACTCAGATGAGTAAGGAAATCATCCAGCTTCAATCCCTTTGATATTAGCTAATCACCTGGAAAACATGGAAGATCTCCCCTCACTCACCGTTGTAGATACGGAATGTGCCCTGTCTCCATGTTACAAGAAATATGATATCATTTTCAAAAGAATAATGTTTACGTGCAAATAGCCCTCTCTCTCTCGCGCGCGCGCGCGAGCACCCTTAGTGTTAGTTTTATTATATGTGCGAAAGTATTGCTTGAATTTTTGGTCTTATGTCTGGAATAACATAATAGTACCTTTTTAAATGGTAATCTTTAAATGTCTAGAAATGATATAATGATTAACTCGTCATATCCGGTCTAAATGCTCTATTATGTTGTAATAAAGATCTTTGTCGCCTATTTAATGTGCTTATGCTTAATGAAAAGAAGAACAAAGAAAAACATAAGCAGCTCTCATTATCGATAATCGAAATACGATCTTTAAACATCTTAGAACAAAAATAATATTGAAAAGTGGCAATAGATGCAGAATGACAAAAGCATACCCGACTGATGTCTCTCACACCTATATACACCAGCTTCGCCGACTAAACAAACGTTTTTCCTTATATCCCAAGTAAAAAAGGGATTTTTAAAGTTTAGAATATTTTTATTGGTTCTGGCACAGTTTTCTGTTTTGCATGTAGAGCATCACAAGATTTTCTCTTTCTTTAAGAATATATCTGACTACTCATTTTGTGTATATTGTTGTAACAAACCTTGGGTAGGCGCAATTTGTATGTACGTCTCCGTTATAGCTTTACTGATCTTTAATGATAATTGATTGATTTTATAGGGTGTTGGGAAGATATCTCTCAAACAGAATGAATATAAAATTGCTAGAAGCAGACCTCACAATGTACAGTATTCACGAGACTTTATAGTATTACGGATTATTTTCGTAAAATGGACCCTCCTTAGTTTATTAACATGAGGCATTGTCACGATATTCTAACGTACACGTATATGATTTTTATTTTTTATTTTGTTGTTGTTGTTGGGTTTTTTTTGGGGGGGGGTGTTTTTGTTTATGTTTTGTTGTTGTTGTTTTGTGGTATTTTTTTAAATAATTCTTTGGATTGGAAGTTTTGTTGACGTTTTGTAATACGTGTCATGAAACGACGATCTGCGGCTTAAAAAAGCGTACTGATAAATCACACAAATGTAAAGTAATAAAAACTATGCAAGTGTGAAATTAGTGTCTCATGAATGTGTGGTCGTTGACTGCGCGTGTTATCTTGACGTTCTTGGAAAGAGGGGTAACATCGACTTCAATCCAGCCTCACGCTGTTGTATGTATGTATGTATGTATGTATGTATGCATGTATGTATGAAAGTATGCATGCATTCGTGTATGTACTAGATTTAACGGCACATCAGCACAATTATGGTAATATCTGTTCTTTATTCCCGAGGCTTCCTGGGGTCACAAATACTAGTAATCTCTGCAAGATTTGTGTTTATTTTGCAAGTATTTTGTCAATATAAAGTCGCTTGGAGTGGGGAGCTGGGGAGATAATGGTGTAGGACAGTGGTTCCCAAAGTGGGTGGTAAGTTTGGGAACCACCGGTGCAGTAGGTTGCGGACGAGCTTGGTAGGTAAAGTAATGCATTTTACTTAATTCTAATACACTATGCAACTGTTAGAATAGTCATTACTATCGCTGTAGTCGTTGTTAAAGCTTTATTATGAAACATATTCTCAATTTTCACTTAATGGCACCTTTTCTCTAACTGTTTCAGTAATCCTTTCTCTGTCAAATTTTAGATATTTACGTACTTTTGCTGCTCTACTCTCGAAACTTTTCAACTGTTATTGATGTACATTCCTTTGCGGTTAGACGATAAGATATTAATATAAGTGAATTTGTGCATCCCTGTCAGCTTTGTAAATGCAATAGTGACCTCATATTCTGAACAGATTTTCTTCTATCCCTCTAACGTGTACTTCAATTGCCCTTTTAAAGTGGGTTTTTTTTTATTAATTATTCTAATTATTAATTGTATTATTAGTTAATTAAATCATATAAAGTATTTTAAACAGCATGTATTGCCTCACCGCCTTACCAAAGAAGTTGTTTGGGTACGGAATGAAAGATCATGACCTTAGCATGTCGTCATCACCATTAGAGTTTGCTGTACATCGTGGACCCAGTAGTTTTAACTGTTTGTTTTTGTGTAGTAATGTGGTACCATGTTAATTATTCCAGATACCCAACTCTTGGTCATCATAAACATTCTGTAGTCTGTTTTTGTAAAAGTCATAGAGATCATGTATGCGTTCAGAGCCGACTATTCCAGTAATAGATATCATTTTATTAGATTTTGAATGCAAATACATTTAAATGGCAGTTAGTCACAAACCTGATTGAATGTCGCGCTCTTTGATGTCACATTTGAAAGATAATGAAAACAAAACAAAATCGAATAGTAGTGCCTGAGAGAAGGTTATTTATTTTTTTTTTTTTCTGTTTTTTGTTTTTTTTTTTTTTTTTTTTTTTTTTTTTTGTAATAGACTGGACATGCTTTTTCCTTGACACAGAGTAGTACCAGACTACGACTGTAAAATTTTATAGCGATTAATAATGTTAGTAATGTTAGTGTGGAGGTGCGGAGCATCCAATAGTCAGGATATAAAAGACTTTGGTTAAACTATTTTAGTACTTAGGACGGGAATAAAAAAAAAATTAAACAAAATTTTACAAAATTGCTATGAGCGAGTTTAAAAGAAAGTTTGAAAATAAAAATGCAAAAAAGTGTTTTAACAAATTTGCGATGCCTCAGCAAGTTCGAAATTGTGACCTCTTGTTTAGTAGACGTGACACACAGAAAGACAAATGTATTTGTTTATATATACAATTAAATTTTAGAACAGGAGTTAATATTTAATTTAATTTAAATAAATGCGCCAATTGACATTATTGACATGAACCTTAAAAGTTTGTCATTGTTTTAAACAGACATTAATTATTTCTTTAGAAAGGGTCAGATGACATCAATAGATCCTTTTTGTTTTTAGGAATCATTAAGATTTCATAAACGTAATAGCAATCATCAATTCTTATCTTTTGGATCATTCATATCTGAATATATTTATTTTCTTGATTGTTTGTTGGTGGGGGGTTATGATATGTTTCGCTAAAAACTCCTTTATTATTCTCTCGACAGATTGACTCGTTCCTCTTGCTTTTTTGGGGGGATGGGGTGCTTGTTTGGTTTGGTTTTGGTTTGTGAGTTGGTGACTGCTTATTTGTTTTGAGCCTACTAATCATGAAATTCTTGCTAACGAAGATATATTTCTTCTAATTAATTTGATATGGCTTTTCATTTACGTCATTGGTTCTTTTTACTCGGAACATGTTCGTCTCTTCTCGATGCAGGTCGAATAACTTCGACTCACTGAAAGTGACTCAGAGGTAATCGTAGTAATACGTAACAAATTGATCAATATTAGCAGAACTAACATCTGAATAGATATGAGACGAACAGAATTTTATCAAATGTTGAAGCATCACTTACGACATTTCAGCAATCAATGAACTGCCCGCACATCTAACATTTAATGAAATTCCAGCATCTTTGAAAGGAAAGAAATTTTAAAAAATCATTCAGTTTCATTAACCAGCAAATAGTGCTTTCTTTCCTGATAATGATGAGACCTTACGAAGTTATTACGACGCAAAAATGAACACTGGCTTGATGGTAATTTAAAATTACCATAATTTACATTCATGGTTTCTTTTTTTCTGTCTCATGGGACGGAAAAGACGAAGATGTTCCGACTGGAGCATATTTTGAATTTTCTTAATGAAAACATGACTGCCATAACTAGATAAGTTGTTATTTAATACTGAAATTTACTTTAAGTAATTGTGACTCACATTACATGTATGATGGTCCAGACCTCTGTTGCCTATCAAATCATCATTGTCTGGAATTTTTCTTTTTCTTTCTCCAACATATACAATTATACATTTAATGAAATCCAAAATCTTTAATCTTCGTCTGTGAAAATCCATACCTCTCTGTCCTTAATTCTTCATGTAGCCACCAAAACGTACATGATGTATAATACATTATTACAGTATAGAATGTCCTTTTCTCTTGAATCGCGTTACTCGTGATAAGGTTGCAAGTAGGAACATTATAATAACAAAGAAAGCACGTGGCCAAAAAAATATTAAATATCACGTGCTGCGTTGTGTTCTTTGAAGATTTCTAACAAGTAAGGGCCATATTCTAAAAATTAAGATTTATTAGAAAACGTATGCAAAACATAAACACTTTTTCTTCTCATCTTGATGTGTATATATTGTGAATTATATATTTAATTACTACTACGAACCGCAGTCAGTCCCATGTGACAGTTAACTAAAACAAAGACCTTAGATTTAAATCAGTTATCGATATAATCTCAATGAATGATTCATTGTCCGATAAAGTAACCACATGGATGATCACGAAATTAATTGTGTGCAACTTTTATAAATTCATTATAAACTACCCAGGTATTGGGCGTGTTTATATACAGAATCGACGTCAACATGAACAGATTTTATACCTGTACAACGATGAGGGTTTATTTGCTAGAACAAAAGATGTCCTTTTCGAGAAGTTCACGGTAGTCGTCTTTAACAAAGTGTATCTACGGATCAGTTCTATCAAACTAAAAATGAACAAGTTATCGCAAACGTATCTGGACAGAGATTAGCATGGATCGACAAGAACTGCCTGTTCGTTGAACACATTATAAGAGCAACATGAACTAAAAATGTAAATACATCTCGAGTATGTGACTGAAAGAAATTGAATCGGGTGCATCCAACATGCACAGTGCATATACACAATAATCTATTTTTCGGGTGGAACAGACCCTGTTTAAATATTCTGATAAAGGATCAAACAAACAGTTATTCTCGTCGGTCTCTAGACGACTTCAGTGAGTCGATGCAATTTCTAATCAAGTGATAAATGTAGACAACCCACCAATTGTTAATCTCAAGGTTTATGGGGAAACTAAAGTGAACAGCGCGTGCTTACATCATCTGATATCTCTGTCTGAAACCTTGCTTGAATGCTTTATCGAATTTCCATCTTTTGATAAATATACTATTTACATGAGGGTTTTTGTTGTTTTTATTTATTATTCATTTTGGTGGGAGGATGCTGGCTATTTCTGGTGTTTGTTTTTTTTTTTTATTAACGTTAGCTAAATTGCAAGGGCGTCGTTGAAACCCGAGACAGAAGTGCGAGGGTTCCATGACACCCAAGAGATCTGGAGGACGTTGATCCAGACATAAATAAGTATGATCACTATTCTTGCATAACAGTAAGTCCAAAAAGATACATTTTCAACGGCCTTTTCAGTTTCCATATGGATGGCGCTGGCCGATTGGGCGAGTGGTCTAAATCGTTATCCATCCAGATCACTGTTTCTCACCTCTGTCTGTATGGGTTCGAGTCTTGGGTTCAGTTAATGTGGGTACGTTAGAAAGTTTGCGAGTAGCTCGTAGTTCGATGGTTCTTCCCGAGGTTTTCTCCGGCTTTACTCCACCAGTTATACTGGGCGCCATATATAGCCTATCTTGTGCTGAAAATGGCGTTTGACCCATGTATACTTGATGTCGTGTGTGTGCGTGCGCGCGTGTGTGTGTGTGTGTGTGTGTGTGTGTGTGTGTGTGTGTGTGTGTGTGTGTGTCAGTTTATAGTGATGTCTAGCATTGTGACATCATGTCGCAGACATGTAGCATCATGTCCCACCCAGACACATTATCTTGACACCAGGCCGACCGAGTTCCAAGCGAAGCCGCTGCTAGTACCATTTTTATTAGTTTTTGGTATGACTCTGCCAGGGTACGAACACGCGACACCCGAGGCGGACGCTGTAACCAGTTAAACCATCGGAGCGGTCGATGAGGCTTAGAAACAAACATAATTATATCAGCACTCCAGTGCATTGATGCCGCGTGAAATCCGATATTGATACATGGATACGGCCACATTCATTCACTTCGATCAACTATACTGCCCACGCATTTTATGTGAGAATATAAATTAAAGAGTGTTTACTTAATTAAGAAATTTTAAGACACAGTGTTTACTTAATTCAGAATTTTTAAGACCATTTTCACATTTTCTATTCTTGGTTTTCATTATTTATCATTTTCACATAGATTTAGTTATAATTAAAGTAGTGACATCATGTGATATGACGTTATATGGTTCATGACGTCACAAGCCTGATATGCTCTTGCATACATCTTGTCGTTACATGGTTAACTGACAACTCAATCACTACATATATCGATTAAATATACTCATATAAATAGTACCTATATTCCCTGGCAAGCATTCTTACACACATATGTCCCACTTTCTCACACGCCCATGCCCCACGTTTGCCAAGCCCAAGCCAAGAACCCACAGAGGTGAAATGGCAGTGATCTGTAAAAGAGAGCGCCTTAGGCTACTTGGTCACCGCGGTCCATATTATCCTGAAAAGTGACAATAGTGCCTTGATTTCGAAAGATGTGCACATAATTTTAATTATTTGTTTTCATTTCTTTTACACTACAAGTGACCAATGTTAATATCGCTCATCACTAAAATGCATGAAATATGCATCATTAAACGTACTCATAATAAAAGAATACACTGTACATTTATTTGAATATCGACTTTTTAAAACCAAATTAACATATATTCTGTGCAAGATACAGACTGTAATTAATATTCTTTTGATCTCTAATTAGTATTGTTATGTAAAATAATCCCCACTCTATCCACTACAAATTTTACCTGGATAGGAAAGACACCGTCGCGTCATACTGGTTTCAACTCCAATGAAAACAAGCCGGAAACCGATGGTTTCGCCTTGTTCGGCTCAACTTGACAATCAAAAATAGAAATAGTCAAGTAAATTTGTA
>JAECUM010062995.1:0-16071 GCA_016617855.1 Megalonaias nervosa
GAGAGACACTGACTACTGTCTCTATCAGTCGACTCTTACGACATACGGTAGGTCATATTGGGATTTTTCTAACTGAATGGATGGATGGATGTAGTCATTATTCCTTTTAACCCTAACGAAATTTTGTTAATTGATAGTCTATGTATTTATTTTTTTCCTTTTTATTATTGTACATTAATAGTGTATGGCAATTTTATATGCATCGTATATAGCATTGTTTGTTATCAGTAAGTTTTTAACTGGATGTCCATCTCTACCTATCCAGTAAATTTCGGAATGCATATCTATCAATCTGAAAGTTTAAAATTCTGTATGTTGTCAAATTACAATAAGGTTTCATTTGTCTGGTTGGACGCTGATTTGCGTTGGGTCTGCCTGCGTGATTGCGACTGTGTTTCTATTTATGTATATGTGTATGTGTGCGTGTATGCATGAGTGCATGCATGTATGCATGTATGTATGCATGTATGTATGTGTGTGTATGCATGTATATATGCATGTATGTGTAACGAATAGACACGGACTTTGCCTGTGGGATTTTCTAATCCATGTTCACCTGACAAGTTTAGGAATTTTCGGGCTATTTTTTTTAAATATTGCTTTTATTTTCCTTTTACGAACCGCGGTATGAACACTGAAGGGTAGTTAGAATAGTCTCTTTTTATAAAAATAAGGCGATGTATTTAGTTTTCACAGATCTATGAACATTCTCTCAAACAGCTGGGAAAGAGACATAAATGCATAAAAGTATGTCCTGTAGATTGGAAATAAATCATCCTAATGAAGTTCGGTGTTGTATCACATGTTCTTATCATAAGTTCGCCTTTTAGATACAAAGAGATAAATAGTAGACATTTGTTCCATGTGTATATAACTCCAACAGGAACTCTACTGCTGACGTGCTCGACTATATTTGTGATCACGATACAGAAATTCGTTTTACTGCAGCCGTTCTACCCTCAATAAGACCAGTCTAACAATACACAACATAGTCAGATCTGACGTCGCATGATGCGTCAGCAGATATGGATCTATGCACTTTCATAGGAGTAATTAGGAGAACAATGAGACACATCTTGACCTAAAACCCAGAGTATGATTTGTAAACAATGACATATCACTGCAACCCACCACCTCCGTTTGTCGAACAAAGTCCATCGTCAAAATTATGACCTTCCAGAAAAGTTCCTCGGTGATGGGTTCCAATGAAAGTGTCATTTACAAGTATAAAAGTATTTCTTTCTCATACTCATTACATGCATCTCTCTCTCTCTCTCTCTCTCTCTCTCTCTCTCTCTCTCTCTCAGATATATGTGTGTGTGTGTGTGTGTGTGTGTGTGTGTGTGTGTGTTCATGCCCCGCAAATTTAGACAATATAATGTTGCATGGGAACTAATCACTTCTATTATATAACCCAAGGGTTTAAGTTCTGTGAGAGGGTAAACACGAATCAAGTGTGTGTGTGTGTGTGTGTGTGTGTTCATGCCCAGTAAATTTAGACATTTTAATGTTGCAGGGGACCTAATCACTTCCATTATATAACCCAAGGGTTTAAGTTCTGTGAGTCGGTAAACATGAATCAAGTGTGTGTGTGTGTGTGTGTGTAGCGACTTAAACACAGAGCATATACGGCGATTTTGTTTATTCGCTGAATGAAGATAATTCACATCCGTAAAACATAATATATTAACTTATTAACACAGAATCTCTCTCTCTCTCTCTCTCACACACACACACACACACACACACACACACACACACACGAAATCGTAATGATCATTATTCAGTTTCAGGGCCGTTGCTGGCCGAAACAATGTAAGAGTTCATTCGCATTATTCTTTATGCTTTCATTAGGATAAAATAAATTATTTTGAATGCATATTTCCATATTTGTGAGAAAATACCCGACAATTGATATTCGGCTACTACCGTCTGCAGCTTTTCTTGAAAACATTTCGAGGCTCAGAGCTCACACACTTTACGAGAAAACAAACCCGATTTTGTTCTTATTGAAAGAAAAGGTTCTCTTGTAAAAACCGAGTGTCAGTCCAAGTTTATTGGCATCATTCAGATGATTGACCACCATCCCTGTGGATAAATTATTGATATATTGGTACATCGCGTGTCTGTGATTTAAGTTACTGTTAAAAGTATTCAGCAACAACAAATCTTTACTTGTATTTTATTTTGTAGTTTTCCTCCTAAATTTAAAATCATTGGAAAGGAGCTGTATGTCTATTCCGTATTACGAGGAGGATTAAAATCCTGGGTTGAAATTATAAACAGTATTTGTTGTAAAGGAAATATAGTCATTTTTAATTTTTTCTTGCCTTTATCCATCTGGGTCATTTACAGATACAATTCAGTCACATATATCTACCTAGATTTGTAGAGGTTATCTACTTGGTCAAAATGACGCTACCGATTGGTGATAAAATTAATGAAGATACTGAGAAAAAATGTAAAACTGTTCGGACTGTACTGAACAGTTATGTCTTTGAAAAACAAAGAAAGAAACAAACCACCACCAACAATAGCAATAACATCATGAAAAGGGCAAAATATTACAAAGATTGTCACAAAGCTGCATCAGAACAAAGTTTACTATTATCTATCAATTGGCGGACGCTCTAACCTCTAGGCCACTGGAGAGGTCCCGAAAGAATTGTACAAGTATTCTTAAGTGAATTGTTTCAGGAGTGGTATACTTATGGAAACCCGCAAACTTAAAAGATGCAATTCATGATGGAATTTCCTTTAATTTGGGGTCAATTGTTAGCTTGCATTACATTTCTAAGTACCAAAGTCGAGTGCTTCTTTTGTCTTGCGTCAGAACTGGTTACATACAGACAAACAAGCAGTTACTAATACTGCATCCTCAGTAGTAAGTGTTTTTCATAGTCTAAATAACCATCAGACTCTTTTGGCTAGTTTCGGCACAAAATATCAGAATGGAGTTGAATTCGCCTCGTACATATGAACCTGTGTACAGTTGGAATTACTCTCAAGTCTATTGGGCTTCATTTCGCTCTAGAAATTAAAGCGAGTTGAATTCAAACATGTATGAAGCCAGTTGGGAAGACAGCCACCACGGTTAAATTAAGAAAACGAAATTAATTTTACCTGGACGGCCTCAGTGTATTAAACAACTGGATGAATGTCATAGGATTGACAGATGATGACTAGCATATAAATAGTTCATACATGTCTGAATTCAATATTTTTGAGATCGAACGTCATGAAAACATTCTGTAGACTTAAAACCAATCTTAGCTGTTGTTAACGACTATTTAATAGTCATTGTTATAAAATGGAATAATCCGATTTTAAAGAACTTAAATTCGATTCTTAAGCATTAATTACTGCACACCACTATTTTTTATTTATTTTTTAAATGTATAGTGGTGGTCAGGTCGGCCAGGAAAGCTGGTAAGTATGATGAGACTATCGGTATAACAGGCTATTCTGTTGCTAGTTGATACTGTAACGCCACCGTCCTACATTCTCTATTTGTATTGCATCTCATTCACGTTTCTACGAACCTACGGATCAGTCAAGATACACAACCGCTATGATCTAAATAATACAATTTCATTTCTTACTGAAACAACTCCTAAATGCATTAAATCATATTTTTGGAAATATTAATAACAAATTAGTCCTTATACTCATCTAAACCAGAGCATATCTATCTCATTATAAGGTGGAATTATCGGTTTCACTGTGACAATTTGAAATCTTGTATGCGGTTACTATTTTTAGAACACTCTGCATTGCTAACTTCGTGAGCAAATATCTCGAGTAATTCTTCATTACAAGCCATACATTACATACGCTCATACTCCTTGTGTCTTTGGTCAACTATTCCTTTCAAGCGTTGCCATCTTTCGTTCTTCCTTTAATCTTTATGGGCAATGTTTGGTCCAATTGTAATAATCACTGTCATTGTCGGTTAGCGGCTGCTCGAGCGCGCTCGATTCGATGGATCACTTCCAAGATTTTCTTAAGCTGAACTCGGCTTAATGGCAACGCACGAACTTAATGACAAAACTCTAGATTCTGATTGGTTGCTTAGGACTATAAATACTTACAGCGCGAATTACGAAGGGGGCATTGTTGACACACTGTCAAAAGCAAAAGTTTGATTGTTTGTCTGGTGAACCGCCAGGTTTGAGTAAGAGAATAGAGATAAAGAAAGGAAATAACATGGTGGAAATCTCCACAATGGTAATAACTTAAACCCTCTGAGAAATCCATACTGCTACAAGGTGTCAAGGTCAGCTTGGTTTGGGTTGACTAACTGGATTCTGACCATAATAAGTTAGGAAAGAAGAATATGTCGAGAAAGTTATAAGTAACCTGTGAAAAGAGCGATTTGTATTTTATTTATTACTTGACTTGTATATTTTAGTTAAAACCCAGTCAGGTTCTTGTACAACCAGGTTAGGTTGAGGGTCCACCCAGGTTGTCAATCTTACACCCAGGTACGTAGTAAGACTTGAATGATCACACTCTGTATAAGATTTGCAAAGAAGAAACATGTATGAACTGTATTAATTGAAAATTTTAGTCAAAATGATGAATATTTTTTATCATATAAACTATATTGTTATTGTGACAATGAAAAGGAACAACCCAGTACTGTCAAGTTTAATATATTTTTTTATTTCCACACAACCTTTAAATAATGAATTTCATTATTTAATAAAATATTCTTATTAAACACGCTGACTTCGTCGTTCTTTTGGTTACTTGACCACAATCCAACCAACAGTCGAACCCTTTGTGATGTTGTCCTCTCTCTTCGCTTTTCGAACCCCAATAACCACGCATTCATGCTCGCACCAAAACATTACTAAAGAATGCTGAAGAGTTAGGCCAGCGATACAATATGATAACCGCCATAGCCAGCATAGGGTCTGACAAGTGCCAATTGGCTGAAATCGTATGGCATCATCAGTAGCTGTTTAAGAACGGCTGAGACGTCACTGCATAAGCATTTTAATTAGCTGAAAATATAATTTTCTCAAAAATCATATAACTTTAGAAAACTAATCAAATGTTTCTGAATTAATTTTAATTAAAGATATAAGTATGATCGCTACGGAATTTTATCCTATGAGACCAATGCTATCCCCCACAACAGTGTACGAAGAAAATACAAAGAGTAATTAATTAGTAAAACTAAATGGTTTCCTTTGGATTGGTGCTCTACGGCACAGCAACACAAGTAGGTTATTTACTGCCGGGACAAATAGAGTAATGTGCCTTGCCCAAGGACGCACCAAAGAAGCTGAACCAGATTACTCTCTAGCATCTTTTCGGTCGCAAGTCTGGCAAGATACCTCTAAGCCACCTCTGCTGCTACAACCAAATGTAATTAGAAGTTGTTCTACAGTAAAAGATTGTGGCTCGAATACATTTTTTAAAACAAAATACCCAGTGTGTAGAATTAATCAAAGCAAGTTTAAATCAATTCAATTTATGATATACTTTAATATTGGACTCTAGAGGGTATTATTACAAACATTACGTATAAAAACTATTTAAATGCCAAAAATAAAAATAATTATATTTCACCTTTATTATTTCATTGACATTATGATACATAGAACTCTGGCTTTTAGCGGCTTGAAACACGATTTTTTTTTTTTTACAGTATCAGATATTTTCGGATTGGGTGTGGCTACCGATCTATTAAATTAATAAAAGCAACAAGTGACATACTTGTTTTAGTGGGTAAAAGAAGCTTTATAATTTGTTGGTTGGCGATCTGAAGCACAAAGCTTATCTAATTTATCGCCATACAAAGTACACAGTAAATGGCAATGCAAAACCTTACAGAGGGCATTATTTATCAGCTGCAGCGTGTTCAGCATAGGAGTATATCGACAATTGTTCACTATATTTTTTTTACCATGATTACCTTAACTCCGATAGCGTCTTAATGTGTTGCAGTGAATTGTTGACTTAACATCTTTCATTATAGATTCTAAAATAAAAAACATCTTAGAGGATTTTTATTGTAACAGAATTGCCAGATTTTGAAAATCAAATTATTGTGCTTTTGTAACAAAGTGTGAAAATGATTGATGTTGATTTACTCAAGACATACTAATATTTGTGCCAATATTCCAAACACATTACTCCATGTGACAACGTTTATCCTCAGCTATTACCTATCATCATCTTATCCTAAAAGTACATCTTAGTAAATAAAGATATATATTTGTAACATGTAAGTGATACCACTCGAATACGCAGTGTTTCTTTTTCACAGATTCAACTACATTTCATAGAACATTTCATAAAAAATTGGCGTAAAATCTACATACAAGACTGTACAGTTGGACAAAGAGTAATTCATGGCGAAACTGGGAAACGAACATTAAGGGCTTCGGTCTCATTTAATGTTCGCTGCTCAGGGACCTAAGGTTCATACCGTGTGTGATCTATAACAAGATAGCCTTTAGCAACATAAATATGAAAAGATCCGTTCACATAACTAAATGAATACGTACTATGTATGTTTTTATGTTCCACACATGATGTGCACTGTTAAAGCAAACCTAAAGCGTCTGATGCATTATTCGCGAAATTATCATACTTATCCCCTGGCTTTGACCTACAGAATCCCTTATTAGCAGCAAGAAACCGCACACAAACAAAAATCGTTTAAATTTTCCTATAATGATATGCATAAAATAAACCCATGTCAGAAACAATCCTCGTGAGATCCCCATCAGCTGCTGTATTTCTCATCGATTTTCCTCTAGAACAAGACACCTTGCTTTAATTTTCTCAGCACTAAATGGCCTACTTGCATTTTGCTTTCTTCCAAAGCGCAAAGCTACAACATAAACAAATTCAATAATATTATTTTTGCCTCATTAAAGTTCCTTAAGGTCGGGAATCTCTCGCTAATTTAGCGACCAAAATGGCGTTTTTTCTCTATATATCAATTACATATATAAATGTTCAAAAGTGGTCAAATTTCAACGTTTTTGTTCTGATTCTTTTTCTACGGGTAACATAGGCGGACCTTATTAATCTGCTCTATTAACTGTTTTGAATCTAGTGAAAAAAGAACTCATAGAGGCATCCTCTTGATGCTCTTTTGGAGAGTATATTCTGGGTGGAGATTAGATTATAGCGATTATTTGATGTGACTGAGAAAAGAAAACTGATGAATCTGACTCGTACCAAACTCGTACACATAAAATCTAAAGGATTTACCAAAATGATGTGCACTCAGTTAAACAACTGATATAAGGAAAATGATATCGTACCTAACTGGAGCATGACACTTAATCTCGTAACAAGTAAAAATTAACAGTTGGAACTTGTAAACAAATATAATTAACTTATGAATCTATCATTATGGATCTGTCACCATAGATAATCAATATTTAGAAATTAAACAAGACTTAATCTATCACGAAGGGTGTCAAACTAAATGGATCTTCACAGTTATTAGCAACTTATGCGAAACCCCACTGAACGAGTCCGCATCCAGCATGTCAGCTCTACATCTAAAATCTAAGCTCAACATCCAAAATCATCTCTACATTCCAAAACCACACCCATAATAACACCTTCACATTCAGCTGAAAATGGAATTCTAGAGCCAAGTAGGACTTGAGACACGTTCATGTACAAATAGAATGATATACGCAATACATGCACAAGTGAAATTTCATATTAAATTATCTCATATGAATTACTTTAAGAGATTATTACAATAATATCCCACATGAATCTGTACAGGACAAGAACAATCTTACAAAACCTATAAGAGACCGCTCCGGTGTCCTAACGTTTAGAGAGTGCACCTCGGATGCGGAAGGTTGCGGGTTTGAACCCAAGCCGATTCATAGCAAAGACTTATATAAATGGTACTAACAGCTGCCTCACTTGGCGCTCAGTATTAAGAGGTTAGTGTTGGAACTGGTCGACCTGGTGTCAGGATAATGTATCTGTGTGGGACATCATGCTACGTGTATGCGGCGTAATGCCCCAGTGCTAGACATCACCATAACCTGCCACACCGCAGATATCGTAGCCATATAACTGCAAAATTGTTGAAGTTACGTTAAAAATCCAAATCAAACACACATACTGTTACGTGTAGGCTCGTACAAAAGTAACAAAAGAAAAGAGTGAAGCCAACAAGCTTTGTAAATTTTGACAAAATATTTATTTTCCTAAAAAACAACGTAAAAATTAGAAAATAAGACTTACGGTTTTTGAATATAATCCAAAATTTAATCCTAGGATTGAAAATTACAAGTCCTATCACTAAACAGTTCTAACTGAATCCAGGTTCGAATCTCGATGAAATTCCAATATGGAGGCGATGATGTCAGATTAGGTCGCTCTACTGGTGGCAACAGAACCTCGATTGAATCACAGTTTATAATGTTTCCGTTTAGAATTCCAGAATAAATTTCCACGGAATTTCTTCGTCCCAGAACTTTTTATAAAAAAGTACACTTGTTTAGTTTTCTAGAGAAGAAATTATTACATTCCAAAAAATAGATGAACTCCAGAACAAACTGGCACCAACAATAAAAACCTCTTGAGCCCTCAAGGTTTAAAATACGACTCAATAGATCTAGTAGAAAATGGCTGTTTTAAGCCTCGATTTTAGATCACATGGTGGCTCACGTGACAGGCTATGTGATTTCTAATTTGAACAGCCCAATAAAAAATAAAAAAAATGTCATTTATCACGTAGGCAAGAATAGCCCTATCTAAGAATCAGATTCTCACGCTGGAAATGAATAATAAAAAGGCTGTTTACAATCATAGCTAACACGTGGGCCGAAAATGACCTTTGGTAATAGCCAATCGTTTTCACTTAGTGTTTACAAAACGTCTCAACCAAGGTGAGCTAAACACAAAAAAACAAGAAGCAAACCTTTTCGTCAAAACAAAAGACTGAATTTACTGGAAAAAATATCAAGTCCAGTAAAAATTATCATTACAATAAAATGCAAAGAAACAAAATTAAAATAACAAAGAATTTTAAAACTAACACACAAGTAATTAAATTACATATACATAACAATATACACACAAACAGAACTATTAAGAACTCGAATATTTTTTCATCCTATAATACATGCAGCATTTAAGTGAATTCAGTTCATTTATTCGTTTATAAAACTGCAGACTTGGAAACATAATATAGTTGATCTAATAGCATCACATAGACGAGACAAAATCTGTAAAGTTTAGAATTAATACTGAATCATTCACTGTATTAAGCAACTCTGCAAGTTAATATGGATATCGAAAACATAACGCAGTTTGGTATTTTACAGCTTCCGGAATGCAAACTTCTTTTTTTGTTTGTTTTCATCAGTTCCATTCGATTAGATATACTTACATATTAAAAAGATGCAAAAGCAGTTCAGAGAACATACAGGTGTTCAAACACCACCATCATAAATATACGATTATAATTGTATTCAGAGCAAAAGGAAACAAAAATAATCTTTCCAAATAGAAAAAAAATAAGAAAGCGAAAATAAGTAAAATATGTACAAGGAACACACATGTATTCAAACACCGCCTTGCAAATGAACGGGTATAATTTGATGCAAAATGAGATAGCAAAACCATTTATATATGGGTATATTTTCATGCAAGATGCTGTAAAACGAACAGTGATGGAGGTAAGTACTGCCAGCACGCGGAGCATAAGGATGACGTGCAGACAACTACATATAAGTTTATAATCAACAAAAGGATTTAAATTTCGATTATTATGTGACACAAAAATTAAAATGCGTGATATGTATCAGGATTATCCCGCTTTCTCATGTACGTGCAAGCGATTAAGGACATATCACAAGTGAGGCGGACAGGTAAGGTGTAATTGTATTAGGCACGTTCTAGATTGTATTATAAGCTTAGGTCAGTTACTATTGCAAGGTTATAGAGAACAAGCAAGGTATAACTGTATAAGGTCAAAGTTATTGAGGAAGCAGAGTAATCCAGGTAGGCATCATTCATCGATGAAATGAACCAGATTCAATCTGGAAAAGACAGCCATGATTCTGCATTTAAGTCTAGACAGAAAGAAGGATAACAGGGTGTTACTTGTTACTGCTTCTTGATAGCAATATACACGAACACGTTTAATCCATATGTCATATTTGCATTCAGTGCACAATAAGAGGCATAGGTCGTTCCGAGAACGAAGCCTTTTTTCCGGAAAAGACCGAATTTACGAAAGTGTAGAACATATCGAAAGAGTTTCCGAATAGTTTCTTCAACCATTTAATGATTAAATGTTGTAGGGGATAGACTGATTTGCAGTCGGCAAAAAAAGACCTACCTCTTCTATACCGCCACAAAAAGTGTATAATTTGGATTTGGAAATTCGTTTTAAAAACATTGTAATTAAAGGAGTTAACATCGTGGAGAGTTTTAAAACATAAATCTACTTATGGGATTAATGAATTTATTGTGTAAATTTTTCCAAACATTGGGAAAATTTAAATAGTATAATTTTGGGATTATGGGTTTAAAGGAAAATTTAAATGTTTAAATTATTGTCGATAAATGATCTTGGTGGGAGCTTGGTCAGAATTAAATGCGGGATTGTTTTCATGAAATGTTTAAAACTTTATATGCACTTTTTATAAAACTAGGGTACATAGATGGTACGAAAATATTTCTTAAGCAATAAATCGAGGTTGAACGATCTTAATTGCAAACCATATCCAGTACCTTGCAAACAATTTCAATTGGGCTGAATATTCATCATCAATTGATTTATGTATGTTAATCCATTCATCTATGCAACAAAACCCCGTGTACAGCTTTCTCACAAAACTTGGGTTTTGATGCTACTGTTTGACCTGACTCTGTAAGGACCCTGCACATTGTACAATCCACGGCAGCAAAGCTCAAGGTAATCGGTTTTCTCACCGCAAGCACTTTCCTCGTGCATCATTAGGTGAACCGAACTCGGTATCTTGAAGTAACTTAGACGTAATAAACCACTGATGGGTAATGAAACCCGATCACATTTCAGTTCAGGTCTAATGTATAAACATAAAAATCTTCAAAGGTTCTTTAAATTCGTTTTTATGTAAAATACTGACTCAATTTGTTTCTTTGCTGTGTCAGAATAAGGTCCAAAGATACTCACATTGATATTGATCCTATGTTGTATCCTCTCTTGGGAATATACGGTCTACATAGAACGCGGTACGCATGCGCCAAGCAAAGAAAGTTATTAAAATTTTTTAATGCTGCAACATACATAGAGGATCTCAAACGAGTAATGATTTAATAGCTAATTTATTATGCGAGTTGATAAATATCCAGCTTTTGGGAGCTTTTCCTTCCAAAGCAATAGAACATTTGACACAGACAATATAATTTTCCACCATTGGCTGTCCGATGGAAACAATTAGACAGTAATATCATTTCACATAGTTTACAACGTTAGGTTAGACGTGCCATACGCTTTACATAGATTTCGATGGAAATGTTTACAACGTTTCCAGGAAAAGTGCTTTTGCTACAACTAAGCATTCAAGATTTTGGATATTCATGTGACCGGATATGTTAACATGCTGACATATCAAAGCTGTCAAACTGAACACAATATACGTAAAGTGTACTAAGTGATGAATGTAATGAATATACAATTAATTACTAGGTCTTCATTTATCCAGATGAGATTTTTTTCATTTACGGTCATTCTATGCGAGTGCGTGTGATACACCTTTCTGAATGCACATGTCTCGTACCTTGTATAATGTGAACCACCACAAAATGTACCAGCTATGAAATGTATCTGTAGTAAAACTTTAAAACACAATTACGACCAATGTTTATTTGTATCTATTTTGTATGGTTGTATTTTCCATAGAAGTATTAAAAGTTGCAAAATCCTAAAAATGTTGGTACGTTGTTTCTTAAATTTGGATATATGTTAATTTGATCTTAATTACTATCAGCATTAATTAAATGCTGTGTACTTTGATACGAGTCCGTAATACAGACGATTCCCACGATTTGTACAGCCAGTCACATAAAGATCTATCGATTGTAAATGATGAACTCGGATTTAAAAAACGTCGGCAAGCATATCACTTGAATAGGAAAATCTATCATAACTATCAAAAAAACTTTCCTACGATTTCTCTAGTTTCAAACAATTGATACCATATTTCAAAGAGGAAAGAGAAGGCCTGACTACTGAAGAATATACAGGAAATACTATTAATACGGGTAGTGATAAAACCAGGCACTGTGCTAATTACATCTGTGTTATGTATAATAATAACTATGCATTATTCTAATTACCATGCATTATTCTAATTACATCAGTTTGGTATATTTATACATATGTCTTATTCTAATTATACCAGTGTACTATATTAATAACCAGGCAATATTCTAATTACATCGGTGTATTTTATTAATATTCATGCACTATTTAAACCACGTTGATATATTAATACAGAGGTGTGATTCTAATTATATTAGTGTTTTATATCAATAACCAGCCATGTTTCTAATTACAACAGTTTGGTATATTAATACTGAGGTGGTATTCTAATTATATCAGTGTACAATATTAATCACCATACATTATTCTAATTACATCAGCGTATTATATTAATTACCATGCATTATTCTAATTAGACAGATTGCTATATTCATACATCTGTGCTATTCTAATTGTATCAGTTTACTATATTGATAACCATGCAGTATTCTAATTACATCCGAGTAGTATATTATCCAAGCCAAGGAACGGGTTTAGCACAAACCGATGGTATTTCATATTCGTGCTTTTATAATGTCCGTACTGGTGTATTTGCAATCCAAAGAGATTCATTGTAGTTTAGGATTGTTGATATTTTCGTTCGGATGTGTGGGTGTATAAATTATGTTGGCACTAGTATTGCTTTTATTATATGTTTAAGGCATGTTTGGGAGTATGACACTATGGTCGCTGAACAGATATTAGTATGCAAATATAAGTATACACCCCGACTGACCCCCACCAAACCTCTGTTGAGCAAAGTGCTGTACTGAATATTACAAATCGTACAAATGTGTGGATACTTCATTTACTTCTTTATATTTTTTTTATTTTTTTTTTTTTTCGCTTTGGGAGGAGGCTGGGGCTTATTAGATTCTTATAGTTACTTTGTGTTTTATGGTTGAGTACAATATTTAAGTAACTTGAGTGAACATTGATGACCAGACGGCAAATATCGCGATTAACTGAAGCATCGCTCAGCCATTTCCTTCAGCTCGAGGAACTCTGGAAGAAAGCAAAAACTACTTCATGAAAAAATTTCAGTACGTTACGCTTCATGTCCCAGCATACCTCTAAAGGTTCTATCTTGAACAAACATATATCACTCCAGCCATCGAGCCAGCAATAGACTGGCCCTTCATACCTTTATCCTGGGCACATACAGCATTGTCACACGACACATTATATACATATGTACAGTGAATCATATACTAGTTCACGCAAGATATGGGATGCGTTTAGTGTTATAAAATGTTCAATGAGATCATATATTGAAACGTTATTTTAATGGAATCCCTCTGCATTTGCACAGCTCCCAAGTACAGTGTGGACAATATCTCTAGCAAGAATTGATTCTACAATGGCAGACGCACAGGACAGTTCAAGGAAACAGTTGTGTTGTCCCATATGTTTGGAAACGTTCAAATCTCCTAAATCCCTACCATGCATGCACACATTTTGTGAGAAGTGCATATGTAAACATGCGAGTGATCATAATAAGGAGGGGACACAGCCTATCACAGTCTCATGCCCCGTGTGTAGGAACCTTATCCCAACTCCCACGACAAAAGAGAATCCGGAGGAATGGGCCACCAAACTTCCTAACAATTCAGTTGTACTATCACCTTCTGCATCAAATCGGGCAGATATGAATGTTCCAGTGTATTGCGAACCATGCGCAAGTGTCGATGAACGGCACATCTCATTGGCATTCTGCGTCACGTGTTCCGAGTATCTCTGTCAAACCTGTTACAACTATCACAACAGATTCAAGATGAGCAGGGCTCATCAAATCACAGTTCATGCAGTGCTGGAACACCAAATTTCGAATTCAATGAAAGACGCTATGTATAAATGCCAAAAACATAACAAAAAATTGACGTATTTTTGTTCAGAGCACAGAGAGCTCTGCTGCACCAAATGTGCTCTCCAGGACCATCGAAAATGTGAAGAACTAGTGCCTGTAGAAGATCGACTCAGTGATGGGACAGGTATGCAAGACAACTTCAAGCAAGCACTTCAAAACTTGGATGTCCTGAGAAAGATGTTTCTTTTATTGACCAGGAACAGGGAGAAAACTCTTGAAACTATTCAACAGCAAAAGTTGGATGCTATTAAGTCAATTAAAGATTGGTCTAGTTTTATAAAAGGGCGAGTGGACAAATTTGAGACCACTACAATGCAAGAACTAGAGCAGATATGTAAAAACGAAACGATTATAATCTCTGATCAAGTTGTGGAATGTAAACGTTCCATTGCAGCCATCGAAACGTCTCAAGCAATGCTAGTCGAATCCAAAAATTCCGATGACAGGTGCAAAATATTTGTGACAATGACCAAAGTATCACAACAACTTTTGAAGTACGTACAACAGTATGACATGATTGAACGTAGATCCAACGAAATTAAAATTAAATTTCAGCGGAACCAGACTCTGCAAATGGCCCAAAATGAATGCTCATTAGGTCAAGTGTCAAGTAAAGTGTCTAGAATCCCAAAGTTGGCACATGCCTTTCGATTTGAAGGGACCTTTATGATGCCATCACGTGTTGAACTGAATTCAGTGGTTACTCTCAATATTGAAACCCTCGGTGATAAAAAAGCGTGTAACATTACTTCTGGTGCACATCTCCCTGATAAACAAATTGTACTGTATGATGACGGAAACTGGAAGATTAAGCTTTTTGACAAACGTTTTCACTTCTTATCACATTTAGATTTGTATATCAGAAGTAACATTTGCATTCTTGACCGAAGTACTGTGGCCGTTGCTGCTGGGAGCAGAATACATTTAGTGTCGGTGACCGACCGCCTGCAGCAAGTAAAGAGCATTGATTACGACGAGGCATGCTATGGACTCGCTTCCTATCAACAAAACCTAATTGTTTATACCGGTGCAGATAGGATACTAACGTATAATGCATCATATAAAGTTACCAAAATAATTCAGTCATTCGAAAGTGGTATCAGGAGGCAAATTTCTATGAGCACAGCTGGACAAAAGATTTATTGTGCAGTTAAAGACAAAATTATTACCATAAATATGAACGATGAAACGTTGGAAACATTTGAAGTAGATAACCTCAAAGACGTAGTAGCAATCGCTGTAGACAAGAATGGAATAATTTACTGCTGTTGTCACGAGACCAGTAATGTTGTTCTGTTTAGTCCAGAAGGACGACAACTTGGTGCGTTATTGTCACGTGAACATGGATTAGAAAACCCCACAGGCATATGCTTGAACAGCAGAAACAACAAACTTTTTGTGTTTCAAAGTATGTCATCAAAGGTAAAGATTTTTACACTATTTTGATTATCCATCTTTATCAAATCTTGCACTTTAATCGAATTACAGTTACAGGTCATCTTAATAAGCTGAAGATGAACTGATTAAAACAAATCGTATTTGTGTCCAGAAGAGTAAATTGTATTTGAATGACGGGATAAACAATCGTTTTGTTTCAAAGTCACCAGAGATTAAGGTGTTTACTACACTAGTCTGGTTATCGAACAGTATCCAGCTAAATGTGAACTTCGATGCTCATTTTTCATATGCTTGCATAGTATGCATTATGTGTTTCTAATCCCGATGTTGACCAAAATTGTTCTTACCAACCACTGTGTAGAATTTGAGAAATAAAGTTTTGAAAACAGGTATAAAATCAAATCTATATATAAACCTATCAATCCATCTACTGTGATATCTTCAATCAACACACACACACACACACACACACACACACACACTATATATATATATATATATATATATATAT
>JAECUM010062998.1:0-14773 GCA_016617855.1 Megalonaias nervosa
AATAAATTATTAAATCCAAAAATCAGATGAAAAGCAAACAATCTGGAAACAAACAAAAATAACACCTTGTTCCTTCAAGATGTTAAAACGGCTCTGACAGAAAAATATTAAGAATGCGTATTTAAACCCCCAAAATCATCATTTCAAGCCTCGCGAGATGGGTCATGTGGTCTCTTACTACAAGAAATCTATCACGTACACCAGTGTAGCCCCACTTAAGAACCAATAATAAAAAAAACGTTGTTTACACACGGTGATCACGCAAAGTATGGCCATGATACTGACCATTCATTTTAACTTCCTGTTTACGAACTTCCCAACCCAAGACGAACTAGGTTAACTAAAAATAATTCTCATGTAACACGTTTTACGTCTTAGATAAACAACATTTACTGAAAAAGAATTTCGAATCCTTACAATAATCATTACAATAAAATGTAATGAAACAAAAATAAAATAAAAAGAATTTTAAAACTAACACAAGCAATTTAATTACATATACGTAACAAGTGATTTGTAGACCTAAAGGACAACATGCCATCACATACGCTCTTCAACTCAGTGATTTGTAGACCTAAAGGACAACAGGCCATCACATACGCTCTTCAGAACTGTGATTTGTAGACCTAAAGGACAACAGGCCATCACCTACGCTCTTCAGATCTGTGATTTGTAGACCTAAAGGACAACAGGCCATCACATACGCTCTTCAACTCAGTGATTTGTAGACCTAAAGGACAACAGGCCATCACATACGCTCTTCAACTCAGTGATTTGTAGACCTAAAGGACAACAACCTAAAGGACAACAGGCTATCACATAAGCACTTCAACTCAGTGATTTGTAGACCTAAAGGACAACAGGCCATAACATAAGGACTTAAGATCTGTGATATGTATACCTAAAAGACAACTAGTCTTACCTTCTGGATTAGTTTTTTGAAGACCTTCACAATGGTCGTATCAGAACCGGAACAAGCTGAGCAATCCGAAATCATGTAGCCCGAATTCCTCCATTCTAAATCCTCCTCGTCACCTCCCCCCTGTTTGGCGACCACTCTGGAATAATAATAATAATAATAATAATAATAATAATAATAATAATAATAATAATAATATTAATAGTCTGGCCGAGAACTGCCTAATAGCCAAATGCATTAGCAGTTTGGCAAGGAATCTGGATTTGTTGCGTACTGTCAACATTTCTGCATATTCTTTTGACTGGTCTTTTTTTGGTGGATCAGCATCATCTGCATACAATTTAAAGGTCATTTCGGTCAAATTGATCAGATTCTGTGAGGAGGTTTTGAGGTTTTTCTATTTTTATTCACAACAGCAATATTCACTTAAGATCTTTCTTATTTACATTTAGAGGCTTTCGTGCAAGAAGAATCCCTGTCAGTATTGATTCAGTCCTGTTTGGTGTTTTTATTTTTGTAGAATTTGATTAAAGGTTAATGTATATTTAGTAATAGCTGCCATATCTGACTGAGGATCGACATCTTTTGTAAAACAACTGAATGGTCTTCATATTAATACGATCTTCGTCCATTTTAGCTAAATTCTGAAGAGAGGTTGTCGAGGAGATGTTTTAAATTCAAACCGTTTTATTAAGGTAGCAAAATTTCATGGCGGATCGGCAGGATTTGTATTATTTAAAAGATCTTCACGAAAGGATGCTTTTATTAAAATTATCCAAAGTCTTCTGTGAATAAAATGCTTAATTTTTTTTTTTTTTTTGGTCTTTCTTTCTTTAATATCGGCATAAATTAAAAATAAAAATCCTTACTTGGATAATTTCTGTCAAATTTGAATAAATTCTGTCAGGTGGTTTCAAGAAGAGGTTGTTTGGCTTTTTCGAAATCTTTTTTAATATTAGTAAGGCCGATATATTTAAAGGCGAATCGATATTATGGGTATAAAATAGAAATAATTTTTGTCAAATTTGCTTCGACGCATTTATAAAACAATTCGGGTAAAGGGTTTTATTTATTTATTTGTTTATTTATTTATTTATTTATTTATTTATTTATTTATTTACAGTAATGGATAACATATCTAATGCTGGAGCAGCATATTTTTGTACAAAATTGGAAAGCCTATAATTCAGGATATTTTCTCTCAAACATTCAGTATAATCTGTGCATCAGTTTTTTTTAGAACAAGTTGTTCGAAAGCGTTTCTATTTTTAGTTATTTGAGGTCGATCGGCATCATTTGTACAAATTAATAAAACATTTGTACCAGAATGCTCTCAGCTGCATATGTTTAAATTTCTTGAAAAAGCAGTTTCTGACAAGGATTAATTCCAACTGGAAATTATTGCTCATCCCTAAATAGTATTTGTCTATGATAGTCTGAAACACAGCTGTAAAGTAAACGAGTCTTATAGTCTGAAACATAGCTGTAAAGTAAACGAGACTTACAGTCTGAAACACAGCTGTAAAGTAAACGAGACTTACAGTCTGAAACACAGCTGTAAAGTAAACGAGACTTATAGTCTGAAACACAGCTGTAAAGTATACGAGTCTTATAGTCTGAAACATAGCTGTAAAGTAGACGAGTCTTATAGTCTAAAACAGCTGTGAAGTAAACGAGTCTTATAGTCTGAAACACAGCTGTGAAGTAAACGAGTCTTATAGTCTAAAACACAGCTGTGAAGTAAACGAGTCTTTTATCCACGCGTCACTTTATAATTTACAGTTGAAAGTCTGAAGTCATTTTAAGAAGCCATAACGCATGAAATACATGTATGTAGCCCGCTATGACTACCAAGCCTCACGCTAAGATCATCCTACAACATTCGGATACGTTATCACGGATAGTCTCGGTTACACGAAGGACCTTGGATACTATGAATGGACTTACAGGGTCGTGGAACTATCAAGAGAGTTAGCTCCGGCGCCGTACAAGGTATACCACGAAAATCAAAAGAAATGCACAAGAATAACTAATTATAAAAAAAGGAATAATCTCAGGATAAACATTTTAGTCAGAAAGTCAAATTTCGTATCGATCCTGAGCCATATGATTACCACATTCACTGTGTGACACTGATAGCAATATTACTGTCCCATTCTCTGTTCGACACTGAATAACCATATTACTGTCCCATTCATTGTTTGACGCTGATAGCTATATTACCGCCCCATTCCTTGTTTGACACTGATAGCCATACTGTCCCATTCACTGTTTGACACTGATAGCCATATTGATGTCCCATTCACTGTGTGACACTGATAAAAGCCCTCCCACAAGCATTCATACATGACAATGTTTGAAACTAGATACATTTTGCAATCTAATCTGCAGAGATGTATCAGCTGTAAAATTCACTCCAAATGAATGACACCCACAATTTAGAATCTACTTTTTTAAGTACTGATGGTATTTAACCGTTGATCCGGCCTTTCTCAGGCTGTAGTGCTATTCCGATTAATATTTCCATGGAATTTAAACATTGATCCGACCTTTATCAGGCTGCAGTGCTATTCGGATTAATATTCGCAAGCAGAACAGGATGTTAAAAAAGAGATTATATGACCGGGTTGACAGCTTGGAATAGTATTGTGCTATTCTATTAAATACTGTAAGTGGTTTTAACTGAGAAGTTTGTACATTTATGTGGATTATGATGAAAATAAGAGTTAACGTTTGATCACATATATTCCCATAATCAGGTTCTGACCAAAATATCGTTTTATTTCATAAACCATCTACATTACATCTGAAATATGCAATCACATACAGGAAAATATCAGGTGGGCCTTTCTGGACCACATTAGGCGTCAACCATTAACATCCTAGAGATGCAGCACGTAATTTTATTTACAATCAGTTATTTAGATATATAAAAATGTTACTGAGTATAAACCACGCATTTGCTTACAAAACATGAATACATGTATACCAAATACTTTCTTCCGCGTATGAAGTGCTTGCGGACAAATAAGCACCAAGGTGACAACATCTAGTCATGATATTATCCTTTGGACTTGTTAGAGATAAAACTTGCCTATTATGAAAAGTAAGTACGCAGAGCTATATATTGTAACAGCAGCTGTTTGTGAATAATGAATAACAATAACTGGGCAGGTCTGAATGTAGAGCAACTAGTTGGAATGAAGCTTTCACTCTCTGACCATTTCTGATAATCGGCCGCTCGCCAGTAATTAATACATTTATTTCGACAGACCTTGGTATGCGGATTGTAAGTAAAATCCCTCTTATTTTGGCCTATGTCATTAAATCCTTCAGAATACTCGCTGTATTATTAATCCCTGTTCGAACAGAACACCAGTGTATCCATCTGTTACTGACCTTTTATAAAAATTGCTGATTTATGCATGGAAAGCAGCATCAAACCAAGGCAAGAATAACACGTGGAGACTGCCCAGCGAGGACTATATCACTAGGAACTCCACGCGTTACTCTTGCCTTGGGATGATGCTGCTTTCCACGCATGCGTCAGCAATTTTTACAAATACTCGAACCCACGCCGACAGAGATGACATATCAGTGATTTCTAAAGGCAAGTATCTTAGACCCCAAAATCTGATATCAAGGCATCTTTTCTGACAAGGGACAACAATAAAATCAACACTGTTCCGTAAAATATATAACAAAGAATGTCTGCCACCGGATATGGTTTATGCTAGACTACACTCTCCACGTGGTTATGTATATCTATATTTTTTGTAACTCCTGGTATGTGATTTTATCTAATTTTTGTAATTTTTGTTCATAACTGTAAATTGTACAGTTTTCTTTAGTTAGTGGCGTACGTACATAAGGTCTGTTCTAAGATATTAAAGAACGCACAATTACATAGGATCTATAAATAGATGCTTACGTACGTCTTGACGGTTACTAATAATAGAATTATTAGTTAACATATTTACAAGGTACGGCCTTTTCTCGATTGGACAGATCGGTCAAGCGGTATATTAGAAGAATTAAGTTAATTCTTACTGGATGAATTAGGTCACATGAAGGTATTTTTAGAAATTAGAATGAGTAGTGTGATCTGTCAGGTAGGGATATGTTGTGAAATATAGTCATAACAGAAGGTGCATATAAGGAGAGAAATGAGCAATTAGATTTCGTATCTATCTTGAAGTCATTCTTATTTCTTGTATTCCTGTTGTAACATCAAGTCTGCAGACGTGTTTTATGTTGTACTTTGATATTATTTGAGAGGACAAACATATGTTTGGGCTGTTCAGTGGAAAAAAGTACTCAGTTTTTAGATTATAATATTATTCTGGAGTTATTGTGAATTATTCACAGGAGTTCTGCATAATGCCATTTTTGACAACGTCAAGATTCTTGGCGGACCAGTACATTTCCGGTTTTGAAATTTATACGGAACTTATCATTCTTTTGGACTTTGATATAACTATTTCAGGATTATTAAGGATTCACTTCATAATACTGTAAATTCTTTCATTTTCATTTATAACATTGATAATTAAATTATTTGGTAAGTTTGACAAAGCTTGATGGTTTTGCTTCTTTCTGTTACTTAGTTTATGACCAGAATCGTAACACTAGTTGTGTGCTCCACGCTGATTGTGAATGGCTATGTCAATCATTGACTTGCTGAATGGTTAGTTTCCGTTATAAATATGATTTGTACCAGATAACACCACCAACAACAGAAATTCAGTATATATAATCGCCATTTTTGCAAGTCATTGTGGGTAAGTTTTACCAATGTCTAATAGTATTGTGGGTACGACCGGATTTGGGTTATCATTGGTAATGGGTTCAACAAAACATGAAAAATAAAAAATGGTACCAGCTTTATCTACAATGAATAGCAGAAATGACCTACAATGACATGCAAAAATGGCCGATTTATAAAAGAATTTAGACTTTTCCCGTGGTCTGCAACAAATCGTACTTATATGTTCAACTAAATCTCATTTTCCTGCTCAGAATAACTGAATTCATATGATGCAAGGTTTGTAGTTATCATTTTTAAATTGGTCATTTTATTTGGACAACTGGTAGTTTTATTACATACTTGACCGATGCTATATTGGTATTTAGGTAAGCAGATAAATAAATTCTCAACTAAGTAAATAAATAGAATGTCAGGTAAGTAGATAATAGATTGTGAGAAAGAAAAACAAATTCATACCTACATATGTTTGTAGTTAGGTAGATGGCTAGAAAAGACAGAAATAGAGGAAGAAACAAAGGGATAGATAATACAGACTTTGCTAAACGAGATGAAATATATAGAAATAAATGAGGGCGTGCCTTTGCATTGGGGATCAAATCTTCTTAAAACCCTTCAGTCTGTATAGATACAGCGTGATAAATTAAGTCCGCGGTATGAGAATGTAAAGCAAACTAACGGTATGTTGAAAGTTTACGGTAACTTACCAAGAATGTATACCTATTAACTAATGTGGCATGTCGACCCAGCTCTTGAATTGAATGAAGGTCTGCCAAATTCTAGTTAATGCATGCTACTAGATATAAACGGCTATAATATAAATTGTTGTAGTTATGACATTTTTATTACTATGTTGTAACAAAAAGATTCATTTTGTTATTATGCTGGAGAGTGGTGGAAGTTCAGACCCAGGTTTCACTCAGTTTCTCAAGTTTCTCTTCAAATTAAAATTTAAAGTTATTTTGATTATGATACATCTGAGAATATTGGGACCTTTCTCATAGGTAGTGATTGTTGAAAGCAGGGCCGGTGCAAGATATTTGGCGCCCTAGGCGAACCTTTCACCTTACGCCCGCCCCATCCCCCCCCCCCGTTCATTATATTAGTACACGTTCGGTTTGATAATTTAGTAATTTCATTATTTAGTCTACATATTTAATGATAATACATGAATAACCCGATGTTTACTTCGTCTTTCGCCCCCGAAAAATATCTTGGTGCCCTTGTCGGCGGCCTAGTTCGCCTATTGGGTTAAGCCGGTCCTGGTGGAAAGGATGAAATTTGACTCTTTGGTTAAAAAACCCCACAAAAATGGAAATAACGTCATTCTTGAGCACAAAGAAAACTGTGGGTTAAGGGATCCCTCAAAAATTTCGTCAGTTATAAAACTAAACTCATCTCAGGAAAGTTTAAGATATTTTGAGTTTTTCTTGATCCTTGATTTCGACTGAACATTAAGAGAAAGATTCCATGCTGCCTGCCAAACAACAAGGAAATTTTGTTTTAAAAAATCTCATTTTGAGGAAGAAATGTTGGAATGTTACGTGCAACTAGGACCAGACTGCTGATAACATTTGCATGAAAGTATCTCGGCATGCATCCTTCATTATATATGTATATACGTGTAGATTAAAAATAAATGTAAAAAGAACTTTTCCTACAAATGAAAACTATTTTGCACTCAAGATTTTCAAAGAAAATACAAGCTTAAAGTCTTTGTCAGAGATGCTATCAACACTATTTTTGTAATTATGAATTCTTGCAATTGTGAATCCGAAGTTTTCATTTACCTGCCTTGTTTCACATAGCATTTTATCCCTTGATTAAAAATTAATATATTAATATAATATTAATTAACATAATTAACCATTATGAGTTTTAAAAAAAAAGGACAAGGTGTCAAGTTTCAATCAGTTCCAATAAATTCAGGGATTCAAATATTTTGTAAGTACTCTTATATTTTAAATATTTTTCTTGCATTAAATGTTGAATAATTAATGGGAATCTTATAAATATAAGAAGGAATAGCAAAGAGAAGCGTTAATACCACGATCAGAACACGCCTGTCCCCTGCTCTGTACCCTACATTGGCTATCCATACGATCCTGAATTAAACACAAAATTTGTTCTCTGTGCTACGTTTCACTGACGGGCTCCAGTCCAACATACCTATCTGACCTCACCCATGTGTACACACCTGCAAGATGCTTACGCTCCTCTTCTGACACTCGTATTCTCATTATTCCCACTATGAAGATGAAATCATATGGACAACGCTCTTTTGCATACCAGGGCCCAGCAACGTGGAACGAATTGCCCACTGCACTTAGACACAAAGACACAGTGATCTCATTCAAGAGCGCTCTTAAAACTCACCTATTTCAACTGCAAGAACAGACTTAAAGACCTAATAATGTATCCTTACCTTAAATATTTACAGCATATTTTCTGTTTCTACTTTCGTGGTGTTTGTTTTTAGTTTTGTAATCATATCATTATATATGTTTTTTAAGTGTTGTCAAATGTTGTAAAGCGCTTAGAGCTTCTAAAGATTAGGCGCTATACAAAGTCCTCATTATTATTATTAATATAACATTACAAAAAGCCTACTGAAAAGCAACAAGTAGGGTTTGGTTATAAGGAATGATGTGGTTTCTTGTTGCACTGAACACAAAAATTTCGATTAAAAATATTGCCTCTTTAACGTATTTAAAGTCAATAGGAAACACGGGCCAATCATTCTAATAAGGTTGATATATTTTTGTTTACAATTAAATCCAATCGTGCGTTATGGTGTGGCTCTCTTGTGAAATATGGCGGCAGTGCATATTGAATAATTCTGGCATTACGAAAGTGGTGTTCTTACGGAGGTCGTCTAGTAATGAGGTCTGATGAATACTGAAGGGTCACTTCTGTTCTTTTAAATTCCGATCGCTTATGCAGGGTGGTCTTTAAAACAGGGGCAGACGTTAAGCTTGGTGTTTTGTTGTATTTTATTTCAATGAAATACACTATGAGTTGAAAGTGGCAATAAATTTCTGATCTTACCTTGAATGGTCTAGGTCACATTTATTCCCCAGAAGAACAATAGGAATAGGAAAAGAGTTCTTTTGATCTTTTTTCATCCAATCAACGATTGCCTCGGCAACGTCAAAACTATGGCGGTCAGTCACTGAGTAAACGACCACAACGCCATCAACTTTGAACAGAAGATCTTTGTTGGAAGCTTTTCGCTCGATATTCTGAAAAAAGAGCAGTAGAGAAAACACTATACAAAAAGATTTGTCTTTGTACAACATGCACAATGTATGCCCCCACTGCAGACAGGTTGTAAAAATCACCAAATATTTTTTTTTTTTTTTAATTTAAGTAGCTGCATGAAAATCTAATCAGTTCATCTGCATAGGCACAAAAACAGGCATACAAATTCATGTGTCTCCCTGGAGTGGTTTTTGCTTACTCATGCTAGGAAGGTTTTCGTCAAAACAAAAGCCAGTCCTTAGTTGTTTAAAAGGTATACAAAATTGACAATATTGTTATAATGACATAAAAATCTAAAGAGGTCACGAACATACAAATAAAACTACGCCAACAAATGTATCTACCTTAAGTGGGTTTTAGCTCAACTGACCAGAGAAGCTTATCTGATGGCCTTTTGGCCTTCGTTCGAAGTTCATTTTCCGACGTCTGAGTCGGAGTTTCTTTGACATTTTTTTTAATTAAGTCAATAATATTCATTATACGTTTATTTATTTTGGGGCGAAAGAACAAGCTTGGTGCTAATTTCCTTATCAATTTTAGAGTTTGCATAATTTTTGTGTAAAACGTTTGAGATGAAACAGAAACTATAAGATTACGATGTTTTCTGATTCTTTATTACATGATTACCATCTACAGGAAAAGTGTAGAAACTCCAAACGATATAGCAACCCCACACAATGAAATGTATGGTTTGGTGTCCAACTGCACCCCCTACAGATATAATTGTGAAAAAAGGAATAACCAAGAAGAATTTATCAATGGCATTAAGAAGAACAACAAAATAGAAATAATAAAATTTTACATATGAAACTAAACGTATTTATTTGTGATCTAGCCTGGAATTTTCCTCTTTTATCTCATAAATAAATAGCTTACATCCACCCCCACCCCAATATACCCCGCTCCATATCTAGTAAACTTCTGATTCCAGATTTATTAGACCCGTGTAATGTGGGAACGTCAGTGTGAAGCCATTACCATTTCTTATCCCTAACCCGGATTCGCTTAAGTTAGCAAATAATAATAATAATAATAATAATAATAATAATAATAATAATAATAATACGAAGATTATTATTATTATTATTATTATTATTATTATTATTATTATTGCACAAATAAGAAAATCACTTTAGTCTGTATTAAAATATGTGGCTGATGAAGTGTTATCGGGAATCACCGTTTACAGTGCAAGTATACTGAAATAAAATTAACATCAGATCTGTTTAAATTCAGTGCAAAATTAACTCCACAGAACATATATTATCCACCTGTCCTGGTGAGCTTACAAGTAATTTTTTTATCATTAAGAGCTTAAGAGGGCATGCTGCATTAAGGAAGCTGTTTACCCAAATGTAATGAAACAGGTTTGTAACTAGGAGTTTGTAATGAATCATTTGGATTGTTGTCAGGGGTTGCAACAGACGATCCGTCACGAGTTTGCAATGAGCCAGATGCTCTTTATCTCATGTATGCATGCATGTATGTAAGTATGGATGCGTGTGCGTGTGCGTGTGCGTGTGTGTGTTATTACTCCTCAAAAACTGGTTTGCGATTTTTTTATTATGAAAAGAGGTCAATAGACCGGTTTGGGATGATTTTTAAAACAGAAAGAGGTTTATAGACTGATTTGGGATGATGATGATGATGATGATTGAAAGAGGTTTATAGACTGGTTTAGGATGATTGTTATTATGGAAAGAGGTTTACAGACTGGTTTGGGATGATTTTAATTAGGGAAAGATGTCTATAGAATGGTTGGGATGAGTATGGCAAGCGGTTTATTGCTATTTATCGCGCTAAGAGTCTTTTTATTGCAAATAAAGCAAAAGTAAGTACGATCGGTAACAAACTTTTACAAATTAGAAATTCATCTCCAGTACAAAGAAAACTTACACTGACAACAAAATGGGTACCGTACGCAGAAAGAACTAAACCAACTTTACGATGCACAAAGGAATTAAAGTAAAGAAAAAAAAATAGAAGCTAGAAATGTAAAAAGCTAACATAGTTTGTACAGAAGAATTAAAGATGATGTTCAAGTGGTTTTTTTTTTTTTATCAAAACCTCTTTGTACTCTGAATGATTTTTTTCCACTGCTAGACATATTAGTTCATTTTGATCTTGATTAATTCGAAATATCCATTTAATTATAAATCTGAATTTATGCTAACTTGATATAATTCTGTAAATAATGCACATTATATCTGTTGTGTAAAACAGAAAACAGTATTCATGTTTTAATTACCAATTCCAGATATAAAAACTAGCGCAATCAAACGAGTCTACTGTTTGAAGATGTTCTTTGAAAAAGCCTCATTTATTTCTCACTTATGCATGTCAAATTAATAAGTTCTATCCCCAAGTCAAACGTGTGCAAAGATATTATTTATTTTTTGGTATAAGTGATTTTTAAATCTACTCATTGTTGTGCAATGACGTTTATCTGCCCTCAAAGTGTTGATCAAATTAGCACTAGATTTTATGAACGCATTTGTATACCAAATATGCCTACAAGAAATATGAAGAAGGTGGTAATATTTCGTAAATATTAGCTGGTAGCTCACACACATGGAAGGGTTAATTCCTAGAAAAATAATGGGGCGTCATGATAAATAATTATGGAAACGGTTGATAGTTTCTGGCTTTTTTTTGTTCAAGGCAGTGAAACCGGTCTATAAAAATATGCCGTGCTTGAAATTAGTAGTTAGTCACCTGACGTTAATTGCAACATTCAACTTCAGATTGGGAGGGGAGATGTCTCTGTGCGCATGTATTCTGAGCGCAAGTTACCGGCATATTTTATCATAAAGAACTATACGAATGGCCGCTATCAAGGAGGCGTACACGACTCTTACTGCTAATAGGTAACAGTGCACCAGTCTCGAAGGGGTGGGAGAAGGAGATAAACGCGAATCATTGGATACCATACATAACAATCTGATTCGATGTAATATAAGTGTTATGTATATTTAATTTATATTATGTGCTTGACCTTTGTCCGTGATTGACTATTGTCGTGTTTTTCTCTCCTGATTTTTATCTTGAGTATAAACAAGATCTTCACCTACCTTGGCAGCACAGTTGACAAAGAGGGTGGAACTGATGCTGATATTAAGACCCGTATCGGCAAGGTAAGAACAGCATTCTGCCAGCTGAAAAATGTCTGGTCATCCACAGAACTGACAACTAATATCAAAATCCGAATGTTCAACACCATCGTAAAACCTGTCCTACTCTATGGAGCTGAGAGCTGGAGAACCACCACAACCAATATGAAAAGGATCCAGACATTCATCAACACCTGCCTCAGAAGAATCCTCCGAATTCGCTGGCCAGACAAAATCAGTAACGAACAACTGTGGCAGCGAACACAACAACAGCCTGCAGAGGAAGAAATTCTCCAACGACTTCTGGAGATGGATAGGCCACACACTCCGTAAGCCTGCATCCAGTACCACCAGGCAAGCACTCACCTGGAACCCAAAGGGGAAAAGGAAGAGAGGCCGGCAAAGAAACACCTGGCGGCGGGACCTGGAGAAGGACCTAAAGAAGACAGGCCACACGTGGGGACAGCTGGAGGGACTTGCTCAAGACCGAGATGGCTGGAGAGAGTTTGTTGGCGGCCTATGCCCCAGCAGGGGCCACAGGCGTAGATGAGAGATGAGATGATAAACAAGATGTTTATACAAATTTATCTTCAAGACCTAAGCTTGTTTACGAATTTCATAGAATTTTCCATTTGAAATGACCCACATCCTGGGCATTCTACTGCGTCTTAGGTTAAGTGAAATTAGTCCGTATATGTTTTGTAAACGACGTCTTCATTCCTTTTTCATATCTGTCTTTGGGAATCTATGATCAGAGTTTGGCTTGCACTTATGTTCAGTTATAATTTGAGAGGAATCATTTATTTAAATTATTCATTGGGATTAAAAAGTGCTCATTGAATTTTAGACTAAAACACTATTTTGAGATTATTGTGAATTTATTCATAGATATTCTGAAATTATATCATTGTGATACATCAAACCTATTGGTACATCAGTACACTGAAGATTGTTGGAATTTCATTCTGAACATTCTATACTTTTGGATAAGTGATAGAACAATTAAGAATTTAGGAGATTTAATTTCAACACTGTAATTGCTGTAATTGTCTTTGGAACTTTCACTTTGTATTCTAGGGAAATAAATTGTTTGTTGAATTTTACAAAACTTATTCGTTTCTCTTCTTTCTCTTACTTACTTTAAGACCACAGAGTCCTAACAATAAGAATGGAATTTTTGTTTTAATTCTCTGGGATTTTTTTCAGTTCTTTCAATATAAACATTGCTTCAGTCTGTGCACAGACACTAATCCGATTTTACTTGCCAGACCAAATTCACCCTAGCCAGGTCGAGATTACTGATTATGTAGTTTAATCGGTACTCCGCTTTAAGGACATTGACGTCCAAAAACTTGCGCCAAAGCCCTCCCCCTCCATTTTCTTTGTTCAAAACGTCTGCGCTACCTTCAGTCAAAAAGCACACGTTCTGTGCATTGAATTATCTAGTTTTCTTTTGCAGCCGATAACATTGGTGTCTACTGAAAATGATCAAACAAGCGAATTTTTTAGCATTGTTGTCTGTGTGCATAATGAATAATGTTTACAGCTTGATATACATGTCTGTACATGTTTCTTAAAGTCCTCCATAATACTCTTTGGATCGGATTGCAGCCGCGCGCGCGTGTGTGTGTGTGTGTGTGTGTGTGTGTGATAGACAGAGAGGGGGTCAATAAACATAAGTTTAGAAGGGAAATTTGTAATTATAACCCCCCACTATTAGACTAAAGTTATGAATCACCATAGAAACAACCTTAGAGCATTTGTGATGGTGATGGGGAGTTGTGAATTAGACAATCATGAATCGACCATACTATTTTCGGAGTGAGGGGGAGCTGGGACTTTCCTTCGAAGCATATTATTTTTATTTCGTCTACCTCGAGTTAAATTTTTTTTTCGATGGACAGCGTGGTTATAATAAGTACATTTTGCGAAAAGTCAGAGGAAGTAAATTGTCTAATAGAAATTTTCCAGCTGTATGGTAGTCATATTTATATATTTATATTTATAATATGTGTTGTGTGTAGGCTTCGTCCAAGATTATATGCTATGTACATATTTAATTTTTATTGTGTAATTGACCTTTCTCCATAACTCATATTAGTTATGACAACCTGACTAACGATGTTCTGTTATTTTGTAAACAACATATTACATACTGTATTTTTCTTTATTATTGTAGATTATATAGTAAGATATTTATTATTTGCTGATAAACATATTTCCTTGGATTTGAATTCCGGAGATTGGTATTCCCCTCAGAAAAACATGGTCTGCCTCCCCTTTCCCAACTGACTTGCTAAAATTTAAGTAAACAGACCTATGATGGAAAATTAAATGAATATGACATATTAATTTCGGAACATGATTATAGCGACATAGGTCAGGTGGAGAGGTAAATAAAGTTTTGTACATCGTAATTTAATCATTACCATATTAACATCAGTCGTTAAAGGAATAAATTTTAGTTTTGTTTCAGTTAATATCTCAGAGAATTTATTTATTTAAATTATCCATTGGAATTACAAAGCGCTCTTTTACTCTTCTGACTAAATCATTATTTTATGTATTATTGTGAATTCATTCAAGGACAATTTGGATTATATCATTGTGATACGTCAAGACTGCTAGCACACTGACACTATTTCAGATTATTAGCAGCACATTCAAAATTGGAATTCAGTCGGTATGCCACATGAAATTATTTCTTGAATGTTAAAA
>JAECUM010063001.1:0-13079 GCA_016617855.1 Megalonaias nervosa
GAATATCCAGAAGAACAATGAATTAAAATGAAGTGGGTTTGTCTTTTAAAGGAATCACTGCAGCGTCTATATCGTCTTACACCAGAAGGGACCGTGACATTACACTTTACTGGGCTAGGATTATGTAAGTTGTATAAACCCTTTCTCTGAACGTTTATGTTATGGAGAGATAAATACGATAATATGTCTTCTAAACTTTGTAAAATTGGTCACTACGGATAAGCATGTGATAATGTCTTTCAAATGGCGTGGGAACAGACGATGGGTCAGCAACATGTTTTCTAGAATAGCCTGACACAATCGTTTGCGTCAGGACGTTGTAGTGTGTCAGGTGATAAACATAATGATATATTTCACATGGAAGAGACTAATTCCAGTCGTATCGGGTGAATAAACTATAGTTTTCGATCGATAGGACTAGCTTTATTTGCTTACTCATTGTAACAATCTTAGTATTTAGCCAACTTCTTTATTTCTACCTCTTTATTTGATTCTCAGTCTAAAAAACAAAAGCTTACATCTTTATTAAACACATACAAGCGACGATGTGCAAAATTAAATGTTTGGCTCATTTGTACAAAGCTTTAACAATTTTATTTTCCATTAAGGGACTTTTCGCTCACATTATTTTCAATAAACACCTGTCGTCGGAAATCAATGTCTCGAATTATCTTCATCACACTTTTTTATTTTCGAATTGCGGTGTATGTGGGTAGCAGTGACATTGTATTTAACCAATTGCCAGTGGATTTCAAGGTGCGAGAACACCACGAGACTTCTAGGATGGAACTCTACCTAGAAAGCTTCAATACCGTCGTACCTAATAGTACAGAAAAAAACGACTCCTAGTAGACACACAGGCACATAACACCTCGATTAGTAAGCAGTGGAAGAACTTTATTTTATTTGTCAACAACCGCTAGTGTTTGGGCGAGAGTGTGACACGTTATATCCTTTCAGAAAGAACCGGGTCTTACGCCCTCTGATAGGCTGAGCGTGGGCTCTTCATAGGAGAGCCAAAGTATGAACGACAGAGGAGGGCCGCATCAGTGTTGCTGCCTATTGTATCCCCAGCTGGCCGCGGCTATTGCTAGCGTCCTGAAGGTGGGCCCACTGCTCAACAGATATCTGGCCAACGGCCTATTCCCATCCCAGACGGAAATGGAAGGAAATGACCCATAGTTAACGTCGGTAATCCTGTACCAGCAGTTGGTGTAGATCATTTTAGACACAATTATTCAGAGCTTTAATAGGAATAATGCAAAGTTATCTTGTTTGTTTACATTTACATTTGGTGCGAATCTAGGGTCTTAAACTACGTAACAAGAAAGAACTGTAATCATCAAGTTTTGTATAATTAAAATTATATAATTTGTTTCTCTTATATACAAAGTGACAAAAATAGAAATATCTTTGAGTATGGTGAATAAATTCCGAAATCATAAACGTTCTATAAATTCCAATAATTTCGTTTTCTAAAGCTGTGATTTTTTTTAGTTATGCTGTTTGGACCATGAGACTTGATTGACACGATATTGATACAGTGTTTTTGTATAAAAGTCAGTGAAGTGTGAGTGTCAGCAGTCTGCTGTAATTAGAGTATATACATAGTGTTTCATTAATTAGTCTCAAGCAATGGTTCTAGAATTTTACAGGTGTATTGCTCTTTTGGATTACGAATTCATGAATTAAATTAAAGGTGCTTTCAGGAGGACCTATATTGTTCAACACCAGTTGTACTCGAATAGATGATTGATCATAATAAGTATTTAAATTAATTTTCATGTACTCTTTTGACTTTATTTTTCATTCATTTTCAGTATTAACAGTGTTTTAATACCTTATCTTTTTCTCATTTCTCTCTGCCCTTACCTGTCTTGTAAGTCAAGTTGAGGATACCTCATCAATATATGTATATTTATATGCGTTGCAATTCTTTTTCAAGGGTTAAAATAATATGTCAAGGTACAAAAAGCTAATATGTCATTATCATATTACACTTTTGACGTTGATTTCTCTTTGTTATTCTCTAGGAACGTTGGAAAATGTGCAGGCAGAGGAGTTGTGATCATAATTCTGGCTAATCTTTTGCTGGGGCTTTAAATTAAAATGGTTCGAAGCAACAACGAAAACCACGAAAAGTGGTCCTCCACGAAAATGTCTAAAATACCTTAAAGTAATATAAGAGCACTATATTTCTAACGAATGATTAGAATCAAATAAATGAATCAGTCCTCTCAATAGCACATAGAAGACCAATAATACTATCACGAATGAACGATTACGCGTAGTAATTATCTGATATATATATATATATATATATATATATATATATATATATATATATATATATATATATATATATATATATATATATATATATATATATATATATATATATATATATATATATATAATTAGTAACAGAGAGAAAATGCAATACTGGGATTTTGAATGAATCATTGATATTTCGAAATTCGCAATCGTGTAGAGAGGTTACGTGTTTTGCACTAGCTAGTCAGGAAATGATTCAGTTGCCCTTTATGTTAGGAAACACGCGAACTCTCTTACAAATTCACAGAACTCATGCTCTCGCTGGATCACGTAGTGTTTATATGAAACATCGAAACACTCATCGTTAATGTGTAGAATACAATCATAGGACATTATCATTACAAATATCTATATATCTGTCTACCTACCTACCTATCTATCTATCTATCTATCTATCTATCTATCTATCTATCTATCTATCTATCAATTTATCTATCTATCTATCTATCTATCTATCTATCTATCTATCTATCTATCTATCTATCTATCTATCTATCTAGGTTGATATATACTTATATTTATAGATATAACTTCATCAAGAAAAAGAAAGATTTATGCCATATAACTTTCTTTACCTTGCCAAATCTAGATATAATTAAGATTGCATAGGAATATGAATGATACAGCATTTATACAAAGTAATGGAATATTGCACTTCGATACAACTGAAAGTGCGTTGTATGGCTTTAACATCAAGCTCCATCTTAACAATTTTTTATTCTTACTTTTCATTTTATTACCGATGGCAAGGGAGTTGTGATAAAAATACAACAATCAGAGAAATAGTGATACTAATATACACTTCAGAGTGTTGCAAAGTCAACATTGAAGTCAGAAGATGCTTCCCTACCGTGGAATAATTTAATTGGTTCAGTTTTCTTAAACGATAGAATGCTGGTTGATCCAAACTGTTGTTATCTTCCTTTATCAATACTCAACCAACCGCAAGATCAATTACATCTACAGACATTGTTAAAGAACTATTGAAATCTAAAAGAACTGGTGAGCACTTGAGTAAGTCCTTTAACTAATCAAACGCCTGTTTACATTTTTCAGACCAATCAAACTTGGTCTTCTTACTTAATAAATTGTTCAGGGGTTCAACAATCGATGAAAATTTAGAGCAAAATTTCCGATAATAGCTACCCAAACCCCCAAAACGCTGTAGTTGTTTCCTAGCGATAGGTACACGCACTTCAGTAGTAGCCTTAACCTTAACTTCTATAGGTTTTGTTTGACCGTGTCCCACAACATGTCCTAAAAGAAGTAATACAAGCACGGCAAAATATACCTTTACTTAAACTGATTGTCAAGTTTGCTTCACTCAATCGAAAAACCTTCTGATGGTTTCCAAGTAGTCTTCCCAGGTGTCATTGTAGATGAGGGCGTCATCGATGTAAGTCTCACTATTTTCTATACCGGATGTTATAATGTTCATCAAACGTTTAAAAGAACTGGCGGAACCTTTCTTCCCAAACACTTAATCTTATATTGGTAAAGTAGATCTGGTGTCATGAATGCTGAATTTTGTTTTACTTTTCCGTAGGTGGAATTTACCAGAAGGCATTTAAGAGGACAAACTTGCATACACATTTTGCATTTCCAATTTTCTTTGTTATAAATATTTAATTGTTTGTTAGTTATTTATTTTTAAATATTTTTTTTTATTTTCATTACGTGCTATTGTAGCATGGTATGTTTGACTTGGCCTTGTATAAAACTGGGTTCATTTCTGCTTGACCTAAATTTATGGTTTTAAAATTTTATTCTATAAACAACTAACCCAAAGCTAAAATATTTTCCATGCATTGGCTTAATATCAGGATCATTTTTAATAGAAGTAAATATGTTTATTTGGATCTAGGTCTAGGTTATTGGAATTCACCTCATGTACCTGACATAGTCCAGGTTCTATATTGTTTTGTTTTAGTAGTAGGTTTCTAATCATAACTAACAGTTTACTTTGTAAATATTAGAATCATTCTAGACGGTTAATTTTCATCAGGTGATAGCTGTTTTCGATAATGCAAATTACGACCTGAAGTAACGTAGAGGACTATATAATTTTATTACATAAAAGACAATTCATTTGTGATTTACGATCTAGCACAATCAAGTTGTATTACAAGTTGTGTCCAGTATTTCGTTTGGCTGAAATGTCTTTCTTCAAACTATTGAAAACAAATAATTATTTTCTCTGGAAATACAAAAGTGCTCTGATACAATTCTTCAACAGAGACGTTCACTGGAATTATATTACTATGATTCAACAAAAGACTTTGACACATCAGCATTATACAGGTTACGACAGACACATCAACACAATCAGCTTTGGATTTGATTTGGACTTCTACTTAATTTTATTCAGGACTTAACTTATTAGGATTTGTGTCTATAATTCTAGGATTATTTGGGATTTAATTCGTAATACCTTAAGTTCCATTTCTTATTTTCACTATGTTTTCTAAGGAAATAAATTATTTTATCAATTTTACAAAGCTTGCTGCTTTTCACTCTTTTCTACTATTTACTTTAATATCATAGACTGGTAACATGTCAATATAGTCTTCGATTCTGGGCATTGGAGATTAATATGTCTTGGTGACATTGTTTAGTGTTCTGTAACCAGCATAGATACGGAACATATGGTCTGGTTTCGAGCTCGAATAAATGGTAGTCTCTTTTTACTGGTTTTTGGCTCAATGAAGCCATTATCTAGCAAATATTGAACTTCTTTCTTCAAATAGTCTTGCATCCGATGATTATTCTAGTAAGGATGTTGCTTAATTGGTGTAGGATCTACAATTTCATCGTCATTATAGACTGTATTTCTTTACATTAGAATATCTGGAAACAATTGCTCTTATTTGTTCAATATCTATTCTGTTTCACTCATCTCTTGTGTCAGCAGATGCGAAAGGTTCTCTTCCACATCGTCTAGTATTTCCGACAATCGAAGATTGGTCAGTTCAAGGTCATTAAACCCTCAGTGTGTGGAACATGCTCAACAATTGAATAATTTACAGGGCTATATCTGTCAAAGTACTTCTATCATATATTAACATGACTAAATTGTTTCTGTTTTGCCATTCAGGAGTATGTAACTTTAGTCACTTATTTTTTATTTATAATTGTGTATAAAATGTAACAAATTTTTCTGTACAGGATCTCGGAATGATTTCCTAATAGGAACTAGCAATAAATGGAAACTGTCGTTATCAGCCTTTCTTGTATTTCTGTGTAGGTCAGACTGTGTCAATAACTTTACCAAAGCTTTTACTAAAGTGACCATCTTAGTATTTATATTCCTCTAAATAATAGTTTCCGGAAATCTTGTGGATGCACAAATAATCGTGAACGAGTGTTGATTGCCTAATCATGTATTAGGAAAAGGGTTTATACAGTCTATCATTATTCTACAAAATAGGTTGGCAAAATCCAGGAATAAGCTGCAAATGAGCCTTAGGTATAATCAAATTTGGTTTTCTGACCATTTGACAAGTATGAAAAGACTACGGTATTTATAAATAAAACTTTTCATTTTCGACCAATTAAAATGACCTATGATCCTGTGATAAGTCTTCCTGACTTATAAATGACCCGACAACAGTGTCATTTTCGGGACTAAGAATGCCCTATCCGTGTATCTTTGGAACAACAATTGGATCGTTTAACAACCACTAATCAATATCGGGTACCTCAAGTGACCTCTATTTCCTCATCAGGTTATTTTATTTCTCAACATTAAAAGTTGATATTTGTTGGCGTCAGTTTCGCTAATAACTCTCGGTAACAAACTGGAAATCTCAGGATCTTTCTCCTGTGAGACAACATGTGTTTCTTTCATCACCCTGATTAGAATGAAGAGAATAAGTATCCAAGAGTGTCATTGTGGCCAGTGCCGCTTGATTGACCCATACTTGGAGCAAACGTTACGTTATTAAAATAGTGACCAATTAATATGATCCTAATCAACATCATTATCAAGAACCTTCTTTTCCATAAATCTAGTAACTGCACAACCTGGATATAAACCAGGGATTCAATTTAAATAAGCTTAACCCGTTGACCCATGCAAGTCATGTCAGTAAGAAATGAAGTATCCGCTTCCTTATTTCCAGCTAGGTCATTGCCTAATAATAATTGAACACCATCGATGGGCGAAAAGGACATTGCTCCTATGATCACGGGTCCTGAAACTAACTCTGTTGACAAAATAACTCAATGAAGACGAACATTACTAACATTGTTAGACCCAATATATGTATTTCTTTCAATATCAGACCGTGACTGTGACCTCAAAAAAAGAACATTTGGTAAATCCTGTCTTTTCACTGTTTTCTTAACTTCAACATATAGGGAAAACTAAATAACGTGCCCTTTCTTCTTAGAATACATGCACGTAGGAAGAGGTAAGGATTTCTGATCTGTCTTATCGGAAATGATATTCTTAATTACTATACCAGTTTGAGATTTGAAATACTCGCATTATACTGAAATGGTTTGTTGTTCGAGGAAGATATTGTTACTAATAACAAATTGTGAGTCAAAGAATGATCATCAGATTGTCTTAGGCAAATGGTAGGTGATATGCAACTTTTCAATACAGTCATTGGCTGCTTCGTTCTTGGTGAAGGATAACACTCTTTCAGGCGCACGACCAGTTAGTATGCAGTTACAGACGCTCTTTTGCGCCGTGTTGTCGGGAGTCCATCTGCAATCAATTTTAGTTCCATCATTTTGGAAAGCTGTGGAATGTACAGCTCCTCATTCAAATTAATCTCGAGATATGCACTTCAGTGACATTGCCAGCTACCGTACAAGATGGATTCTGTTCAACCTCTGGATACGTATGTGCATGACCTCCATTTACCTGCTTCACATCTCTAGCCATGTGATGTTTGTAATGTGTATATATTAATATCGTTTGATAACAGTAGCTAGCACCCACTAAATTGGATCAACTATTAATCCTGCATTGCAAACAGCAGTACCCCCCCGTCACGTGTCACTCCTGCATTAGCAATAAGTGTACAACCATGGACCTCAGCTCAGACAAATCTGTTGCCTGCACCAACAACTGCACATCCCAGTGCTCAGAGAATTGTGTCAACATTAGCTCGATTAGCTCACACAACTGAGACACCAATTTCAGCACCCCTTCCTCCAAGAGATGTGTCTGAAATACAAACCAGAGTCCAACAAATGAAATCACAAGCCAGAAAAGATAGGAAAAGTATAATACCAAAGAGACCTTTTAAAACAGATGTACAGACTCTAAGAGGTGCAAAAATCGACAACATTACGCACAGAATACTGAATACTGGCCCAACCAAATACAACGAGATTATTATTTTAGTAGGTGGAAATGATGCCAATGATGGAAGGTCACTAAATCAAATCAGACCAGATTTTGAAAGTTACTTATGCTGCTATGTATTGCAGTCCATATACATGTAAATTAATGATATCAGGACTACCCCCTCGTGTTGACACCAGGGTGATAGAAATCAATGATCTGATAATTGACCTTTGTGAAGACTTAAATTTATAGTACATTCCACAATACACATCTTTCTTTCTTCAGAACTAGGATGTCAACATAAACCTCTACCACAGAGACAAAATTCATTTAAGCAGAAAAGGAACCTCTCAACTACTGAGAAATTTTAACATGTATGCCCCCATTTTCAGGCATTATAATGAAGAGTACTGTCTCTACTGTGGAGAAACTGGGCATATGACACAGGTATGCCGTCATGGCAAACAGATTGAGTGCTTCAGATGCCATAAATTTGGACAGAAACAAAAACTCTGTCAATCAGTGTATTATACATTATAGGAATCTGGCAAAGAGGAGACTGCCAATGCTTCATTTATAACAAATCTAAATATACCTATTGAGATTCTTGACTCTAACTGTTCAATGGGCACTATTGTAAATGCAAAAGTTTACGGATTTTCAGGGTCAGTATGTGACTTTGAAGACGCTAATATATATGAACATTTAAAAAAGGAAATAGGATGTCAGAATGATAAAAGTTGTATGGAGACAATCTCAGTGAGTACCCCATTGCATGATGACATACATATAATTGATATGAAACTAAATAATACTTAAAATAGGTGACTTAAATGTACAAGGTATAGTGGGAAAAACAGACCAGATTAAGTTAATGGTGTCTTCCAAGGAAAATAATATACATGTTTTAGGACTCACTGAAACTAAATTAAATGCTAACCACAATGATAATATATTTTACTGTTAAGGCTACAATAAACCATTACGCAGGGACAGAGAGACAGCAGGGAGAGGTCTTGTTGTATACATTAGGAAATATGTAAATGCATAAAGGCAACTTGACTTGCAATCACATGAAATTGAGAGTATCTGGGTGGAAATTTCTCAAAATAATGCAAAATCATTTTTAGTTGGTTTCATTTATAGGCCACCTTCCGCCAAAGTCATTTGGAATGGTAACGTTTTGAAACAACTGTAAATGTTCTTGCACAGGAGTAAGAAACATATGTACTCGGCGATATAAATAAGGACCTTCTCAATACTCAAATAAGGAACAACTGGATGGAATTTATTGAATCATTAGGCCTAGTCCAGCTGGTAAATAAGCCCATAAGGGTAACAAAAAAAAAATCAAGCACTCTTATTGATCACAATTATGCCACCCCACCAGACAATATGGCATGTGTTAATGTACCGAATGTTGGTTTTAGTGACCACTATCCTACTTTTTTGCCAAGAAAGGTTAAATGCAAGAGAAATAAGAAAGATACACACAAAACTATCACTTACAGATCGTTCAAAAATATTAATGAAGAACAATTTCTCAATGACCTATATACATTTCCATGGAATAGGATTTAAATTTTGGATGACATAGATGAAGCTCTGAGGGTGTGGACTGACTTATTTATGGATGTAGTCTCAAAGCATGCACCACTGAAAGTACATCGAGTAAAGAATGAAAACCAACTTAACTGGCTTACTACTGAAATCCTAGACGCTATGAAAACACGAGACCTATTCAAGGTTATGAGAAACCGTGCACAATATAAAGAATGGAGAAATAAAATAACAAGTATTATTAAAAAAGCTATAAAAAAAACTTATTATCAATCATTGTTTGAAAACAAAAACAGCATCACAAACTCCATTTGGAAAGTCTTCAATGAACTGACTGGAGGAACACACGAAGATCAGACAAATAAACATTCACTTACTTTTGGTAAATGACACCATAGTCACTGGTGACACCGATATTGCAAATGTTTTCAATGATTTTTTCACCAACATTACCACAAAGTTAATAGAATCAGTGATAGAAAGCAACCTTAATGAACTGAAAAAGATCTGCAGCAGCAAAAGCTCTAAGGAGGTATGTTTCTCTATCCCACCGGTATCAATAAACGTTGTTAAAAAATGTCTCTTGACCGCTCCGGTGGTCTTGTGGTTAGAGCGTCCGCCTCGGATGCGGGAGGCCGCGGGTTTGAACCCAGGCCGAGTCATATCAAAGACTTTAAAAAAATGGTACTAACAGGTGCCTCGCTTGGCGCTCAGCATTAAGAGGTTAGTGTTAGGACTGGTCGGCCTGGTGTCAGGATAATGTGACTGGGTGGGACATCATGCCATATGTCTGCGACATGATGCCCCAGTGCTAGACATCACTATAAACTGTCACACTGCAGACATCGTAGGGATATGACTGAAAAATTGTTAAAGCTATGTTAAAAATCTAAATCACACACACACACACACACACACACACACACACACACACACACACACAAAAAAAATGTCTCAGTGAACTTGATACCAAGAAAGCTACAGGACTTGATCAGATTGGTCCACGACTCATTAAATCTTCTGCCACTGCTATTTTTGATAGCATAACATTCATAATCAGAATAAATATTGTAACCTCATCTGTCCCCAAAATATAGAAAACTGCAAAAGTAACTCCTATTCACAAATCTGGTTCTAAGGACGATGCTGATAACTACCGGCCAATCTCAGTACTACCAAACTTGTCACAATTGATTGCAAAACATGTCCATGACACATTTATATCATATTTAACCAAACACTTGCTGTTACATCTTAATCTATCATTCTTTAGACAGAATCATTCATGTGAGACTGCCTTGATCTCGCTAAATGATGAATGGTTTCAAGCACTTGACCAAGGTAGAATAATAGGATCTGTATTTGTAGATTTCAGGAAAGCTTTTGACGTAGTGGATCATGAAATCCTTTTGAAGAAACTGAAAATCTACCAATGTGATGAAAGCACAGTTAGATGGTTTACTTCATACTTAAGTGAGAGAACACAACTTGTTTATATAAATAATGTTCTGTCTAAACCTGGAACAATTAGATATGGAGTACCACAAGGCTCAATTCTAAATCCATTACTATATATTTATATATTAAAGACTACCACTATTACTAAGGGACTCAATATCATCTACAGGTTTCTACGCAGATGACACAACATTATCAGACATCCAAAATACAATGCTTGAACTTGCAATTTCTTTACAGAATGCCCTAACCAAACCAGACAACTGGTGCACATGCAATTGCATGGTGGTAAATACTGGTAAAACTGAAATATTACTTATCTCAACACGGCAAAAAAGGGCAAATCTTAATAGTGACGAACAATGCCTGACATGGAAGGATACAAATTTGCAAATGGTCTGTCATAATAGCCTAATTGGTGGTTTGGTAGATAATAAACATATCATGGACTGAACATAACAAACATATCAGTAAAAAGTAAATTCAAGTTTAAGGCTTCTCAGTAGGATAAGATATATTCTTCCTGAAAGGCACAGAAAACTATTTTATAACAGTTACATACAACCCTATTTAGATTACAGTAATACAGTATGAGGTAATTAAAATGATAAAAACACAGCAAAACTGGCACATCTTTAAAAATGAGCATTCGGGCTAATATCAATCCAGAAAGAAAGTAAATAAAATTTAGCTGGTAAGTGTAAAATATTTCCTATTAAAGACGGGATTTGTTTGCGAAAAGCCAAATTAATATACGGAATATCAAATAATGTTGCTCCTGAATATTTACAATCACTATTCCAGTATTGGTTACCTGGCAATACTCCCCACCTGTGATCCATGTCTACCAAACAGTATAAAATTCCCAAACCAAATAAGGAATTATTCAAAAAAAAGTTTCCAATACTCTAGAACTTTGCTCTGGACTAGTATTCCAGTTGAGATTAGAAATGCCTACTCTATTTCCTTCTTCGAAACCCAATATATCCAGTGGCTTCAGAGATGCAGCTAAAATAAATAAATTCCTTTGTATGAGGGGCTCAAGGTAGATTAGTTCTTAGCTAATTGTGTTACCCTCTTTTTATTATTATTATTATTATTATTATTATTATTATTATGTGAGTGGCCCACTCTAGAGCGACTAATTCGCACTCCAACAACACTGTGAATGTGAATATGGAACACTTATTGGCCACAAACACAAGATATGCTTATTAAAGGGGCTTCCAATCGTTCAAGACCTTCATGCTAATGCCGGGATTGTGGATTACAGGATCAATATATACGTAATTATGAACAAGGACACCATGGGTTTCTTCGTTTTTCATTTTACACAGACAATGCAAGCGATATATCAGATTAAAACACTTTAAATAGCCGCCTTACAACACGCTTAAGAAGATATATTTGTGTTAAAATCGTACGAATGTTTACATTATGTACCACATAAGAGCCAAACGGGAAAAAACAATGTTAAAGAGGTTTATATGTTTAAAATTGTGCATAAATGGTAACATTGCTAGAAGTAGTTGTCATATAATACGGTTACACAGTAGCATCGTTCGATTTGACCTAAAAATATGATGATATAGAGCTAAACGGGAATTAACTTTGGCCAATAGGTTTACGTTGAAATGCGACTCGAGAGCCAAAGGGAAAATCCTACGTTAACTTAGGGATTTATAACATCCCTTCCATGTTAAAAATTTAACAGAGCCGTATTGAAAAATGTAATTTTAATATTTTATCTACAATCCAACATACACCATAACACTCCAGCAACTGCTTTTAGATTACTATCCAAATACAGCTCCCATTACCATTGTCCACCTTTTGATCACAGTCCAACAGATCGCTTATAATATCATTCACCTTCTTATATCTCACACAATATAAACTATTTAAAACGACCTTTGTAGTGCTTCCACATAAGGTAAGGAAAAAGCTTAATGATTTTTAATTCAAATATCAAGATCACTCAGACTGATAAAAGAACAAAATAAAATATTTTCACAAATATCAGTTATAAACATTGATGACTATTAAAGACTGGGAGGGCATATAATGTGGTGAAATTCATGATATATTGTTTCTTGAATCGTAGCCTTGTTGAGAAAATGTTTTTTCAATATCTACTAGAGCTACTTACAATACACACTCAACTAAAACCACACAACTGAAGTCTTAAAACCATTTAGATTCCTTGAAGCTGAACTGTTTATAGTCACCACATTATTGGTTTTTTAATTTCAATCAACTATAAGTCACTAATCTAGAAACCTAAAACATATTTATGACCTAAATGTCAATTCATAACCTAAAGAACCAAAACTTAAAACGATCCTCAGATCAGTCAATTTTATCTCAATATTCTAAAGCCATGCAGAGGTAAATTTTATATATATATATATATATATATATATAT
>JAECUM010063005.1:0-16582 GCA_016617855.1 Megalonaias nervosa
CAAACCATGAAACACACTGCCTCTAGTGGTATGTCCATACTGCAAACCATGAAACACACTGCCACTAGTGGTATGTCCATACTGCAAACCATGAAACACACTGCCACTAGTGGTATGTCCATACTGCAAACCATGAAACACACTGCCACTAGTGGTATGTCCATACTGCAAACCATGAAACACACTGCCACTAGTGGTATGTCCATACTGCAAACCATGAAGCACAGTTTCACTGATGGCTGTAGTAATCCCCATGAAATAGTTACATGCAAAATCATGTGACACGTTGAGCAAGTGATAAAATTACTTAAACGGAAACCATAACCTCATTGTTGTCACATGGATGATCCAACAGAAATCACGAAGCTAGAAGCTGAATCTGCTTTGATTGATTGTGGTTTTACTGTGAACCAGCACTGTAAGGTTATATAGCACCACACAAATGGTTATATGATAAATGAGTTCCACATGAAAAGTGGATCATTATCAATGAGCAAGAAAAGAACAAAAACAAAAGGACAAGATGGTGAGGATAATACAAAGTTCCCAATCAATGGGATATGTGAAAGGTGTGTGTACATGCTAATTAGACAATAAAAGATAATTTAGAATGATTGACAACATATACTTTGGTTAAAAATTCTCCAAGGAAATAGACTGCACACAAGCTATATTTTACAGTGACTTTTAACTTCTTTCAAGAAATTTAAAATACAAGACAAATGTACCATATCAAAAAGCTCCTTCATGTGCTGAACATTGTAGAAACAATTGCTTGTACATTGTAGAACGAAACAACCAATCAGAAAATGCTTTACGGTAAAGGGTACAATGTAAAAAATGCATTCAGGTGATCTTTCCTACATAGAATTCATGCTATGACTACATCATCCTTACTAATGGTTCTGTGAGACTGAATTCGCTTTGCAATCCAGCAATAATTTATCACAGGAAATGAACTGGATGGATACTCATTTAGTGCTGAATCATTTGTGCAGTTACATACTGATGAGTACCTATTTTATCAAAAAATAACAAATATTTACTGTATCATCCCAGAATGCTACTGCAGTCATTTTTTATGCAGTCTGTCCAAACAGGTGGCGTACAATGGATTGGGTGGGACATCCTTGTTCAGAATCAACATTCCAAACAGGTTGACCTTGGACCAGACTTCCATTAGCAGCTGCTACAAAACAACTACCCCAGGATCTGTAAAGAAATTTGATAGTCACAAGTATGCACCATGTCCTGTGCCAAGGGACCGACATGGGCAGCTCAAAATGTAATTTAGATGCCAATGTTAAAAAAAAACATTTATTACAAACTTGTATATAATCAAAAAAGCCTTTCCCAGTTATACTCAACTTGCACTAAAACACAAACCTATCCATTTCAATGAAATGTAAACTGCAAAAATCAATTGTCAGGCAGAAACATTGTTCAGGCTAGAATTGTTAACCAAGTGGTTCTTAAGCTGTTTGGGCATCAACCCAGACCAGTATTGTGGTTTTAGCTTTGTTACCCATCAAATACAAAAAATAAACTTGTTTAGGAAATTTCAAATTATTAAGGTTCACAAAAAACATTAAAGAAAAAAATGCCAGATTAACTATAACAGTTTACCCAACATTTCAAAAATGTAAATATTCAAAACTTTAAAATATCACTCGAAATTTATACTAATGCAGTCGACTGATCTGTCAAACTAGTTTCAAGTAAACTCCGCACGAAAGAAAGGGTTGAGGCCTGAACGGGGAAGAGATTGTCACATCGACAAAATTTGTTATTAATGAGTTTTGAATAATTATTTCCGAACAGAATACTGAATTTAAGCCATATTAAAATAATCACTGGGACCATTGCTTTACATATATATGTAACATTGTGGTACAATAAATAAGTATAGCAGTTTTAAAAAAAAGCAAACAGTGATAGTTATTTTCTGAGTTGTCTATTAAGTCTATGACCTCATACATAAATACTATTCTCTGAGGTGTAATGAGAGACAGGCACAGAGAGAGAGAGAGAGAGAGAGAGAGAGAGAGAGAGAAATTGCAGGAAGAACTTTAGGATTCACTAGTTTCTGCATTGTAATCACATATACATCTAAACAATACGGCCTGGGATACCAAAGTGATATGAAAATAAATGTAAAGTAGGGGCCATATTATGAGAAAATATTTCACTACCTCATTTATCGCTTATTGTAGCAAGCAAGAATCTTGTTTCAAATACCATTCTTACGGCGGAGAAAAAGGAGCTGAATCTTAAACATTTTGACTATATTTATTTTCATAACTTACATATTTTCCAATAAGTATCAGGAGTTCAATAGTAACATTATTGCTCACTGGTCATAAGGATATAATTCTTTAAATATAATTTTAGTAAATTCAGATTCCTTTGTTGGTAGTTACACTTATATGAATCAATTCTACCTATTTACAAGAATATTTTAACTAAAATATGATGCAAATTTTGAGAAAAAAGGACTTTAAGTTTTGTATCTTTATTTTTGTTAAAGAATTCCACTCTGCTGGAGATGAATGACATAAATCAATATCCCACATCACTGAATAATATTTGCTTATTGCAACTGAATAATTTTTCATTCGTACAGTATTTTCCTGAAAAGAGTACTCTGTAACACTTCCATTCAAATAATATATTTTTTCAGGCTACTAAAGGACAAAACCTCAAAAATGTATTTTTTTAAATATCTGAATACAAAGTACCAATTATTAAAAAACATTCTCTATATGTATGTACTTTTGCTTGTAGTGTGTTACTTATATGTAATTAAATTGTTTGTGTGTTAGTTTTAAAATTCTTTTTTATTTTATTTTTGTTTCATTGCATTTTATTGCAATGATTATTGAAAGGATTCGAAATTATTTTTCAGCAATTCGATATTTTCTTTTAGCAAATGTTGTTTATCTAAGACGTAAAACGTGTTACATGAGAATTATTTTTAGTTAACCTAGTTCATCTTAGGTTGGGAAGTTGTAAACAGGCAGTTAAAATGATTGGTCAGTATTAAATCCATACTTTGATTGCGTGATCACTATGTGTAAACAATGCTAATTTATTATTGGTTCTTACGTGGGGCTACATTGGCGTACGTGATAGATCTCTTGTAGTAAGAGACCATATGATCCATCTCGCGAGACTTGAAATGATGTTTTTGGGGTTTAAATACGCATTCTTAATATTCTTCTGGCAGAGTCGTTCTAACATCTTGAAGGAACAAGGTGTTTCTTTTTATTTGTTGCCAGATTGTTTGTTTTTCATCTGTTTTTTTGGATTTAATAATTTATTCTCCTGGAAACTCAACAAGTTGACATTTTTTATCAAAAAATTCTGAAAGATATTCATGGACATTTATTCTGGAATTATTCGGAAACAAAAAGACTGTGATTCAATTGAGGAATTGTTGATATTCGTACATTGGACCACATCTGACGTCATCGCCTTCCATATTTGTTTGTCGTCGAGATTCGAACCTGGATTATAATAGAACTATTTAGTGATAGGACTTGTGTTTTTCATTCTTAGGATTAAATGTTGGATTATATTCACAAACCGTAAGTCCTATTTACCAATTTTTGCATTGTTGTCTAGGGAAATAAATTATTTTGTTAACATATACAAAGCTTGTTGGTTTTCACTCTTTTCTTTGTTACTGAGTACGAGCCCTTGTCACGTAACAAGTGACAGTAAACAAAGTAAACTTTCACTCGTGGAATCAGTTTCATCTTTTTCTATAAAACTAGACAAGGCTTATAAAACCTCTTCCAATTAATTTTTTCGGGTATGGCTAACCTGTGAAATGTATTTTTGTATCCAAAATAATAATTTTGAAACACCCAAATCCATAATATGGTTGCATTTCAATTCATTTTAGTCCCCTTTCAAAAACTATTTTATAAAATTGGATATCAAATATTTGTAATCCCCCTCTTCATAAATGTTTGAAATGATTATCCTTTATTTTATTCTCTCTGATCCAACACTACATTACAATTTGAATACAACTTCATTCATATTCTTAATGAAATGTAATAGTGGACTGGGTAAAAAAAATAAATGAGTAAATGAAATGGTGAATTAGGAAATGAGATAAATAAATGAGTAAATGTAATGGCAGATTTGGTAACGAAATAAATATATAAATAAATTTAGAGAGACCTACAGATTTTATTGCTATTATTTCACCAAGCAAAGTTAGTTTCTTTTATTCCAATTCCTACGTATATTTTATATTTCTTTGAAGTTTCCTCAAAATTAAGTTCCAATATTTTCTTAACTGTGCAAAAAAATATTCCCGTTATTAAAACGTCCTTTCTACCAGTCTAGCTTTACATTTTCCCATAATTTCATATTTGATGCTGATAATGACTCTATCCATATTGACTTAATTTGCGAAACTTCCTTTCCTTAGCCAGAACGTCTACAGAACTGACCAAGTATTTTCAGTGTGTATTTCGTGATTCTTTTGATCCATCTAAAAGTAACAACATACTGACTTACATTAAATTCTTTTCAACTAATTGATCCTTTTACACTTTTATTTTTTTAATCACCTTTCCTAAGCTTTCCGCACACAGAAACAAACAGGGTAAAAGTGGTCCACCTTCCCTGCAGTCTTGACAGTTTACAAATTCAGTTTAATGTACATTTTTGTGATGCATTGAGGCTTGAGTTACCTACCTCATCTTCCTATACCCATGTAATGCTACAAAGAAATAAAAATAATACAAATACAAACAAAATGATGCTACTTTGTATATATATATATATATATATATATATATAGAGAGAGAGAGAGAGAGAGAGAGAGAGAGAGAGAGAGATGCATTGTTGACGCTCATGACTTCTATTTGTATACAATCTTGATCCAAAATTGCCCCAATGCTAATTTCTTTCTCAAATGTGCTTTAATTATAATGCTTGCTTTTTTAAATCTTAGTTACTACTGACAGCATTATCAAAAGGTGAAATAAAAGGCATCAAGTGAAATTTTCAAACTTAGACCATATATAATGCCTGAAAAATACCTTACAACATTTACTCGTTTACTAAAATGCTGAATTTCAATGTTATCTTCCCTCTCCATCTCCTCCTCCTCACCATCATCATCATCTTTATTATCAGTAACCAGGTGATGACAGATGAGTTTACTATCAATAGAGGCAGAAATTATCATATTCAGATGCTCTCCACACAAAATATCATCGACATTGTTATCTGAACCGAGACAATGTTAACACTGTACTACCATATTTTATTGTGTTCAAACATATGCCATACTGTGTACAATATAGACTCCAATCAGCTGCCAGATAACAGTCGCAAGAGCAGGGTCTATGCTGTTCATTCTATTTATTATATTGAGTGAACAGGGTAGACTCCTCACAGCTCACACTTGTTCGCAATATATTAGTAGACGCCATGGTAGCACAGTTTGTGGATCATTAAACTTGTAATCCGAGGGTCACAGATTCAATACCCATCAATGTGTGACATTGTTGCCTCAGTGCGTCCTGGTACAAGGCAGATAGCTTCCATTTCAAAGGCATCATAAACCCAAATGATGTCCTCAGATTGTTGTTAAAAACCAACTATCATCAGAATATATGACTGTTGCAACAATGTTTTCACCCCTAGGTCATCTAAGCCTTTTGTTTATCATCTCCGTGGATTGATATGCAAGAACACTAATTCCTAATATTGTTTATATACATACTCAGAAATTCCATCAAAGACCAAGGGTTATAAAGCCATTCTAAATGTTGTAGCTCAGATGGTTTGCATTGTGATATCACTGGTATATTAAGACATCAGCCCATATGCCACCCAATAATACCCTTGGTCTTGTATTTTATCACTAAAAGGAAACAAGAGTACCTCAATATAAACAAATCAGTCTTCAGTGGCTATTTATCACTGCATTCTACTGGCTATTTCATTGTGCAAAGTTGGAATAAAGAAGCAAAACTTCTATTCACTTGTCATAAATACAACATTCTTTCCAGCTGAGTAACTTTGTTTCTGGTGAGATCACTTGTGAAAACAAGAGTATATTGAAGGGACTGATGTTGTATGAAAAGAATTTCAAGGAATTCAACCTAAACAACATTTCTTATTTTATAGTGCAAAAACATCTATACTATTCCTGAGCAACGAGATTTTAAAATTAGCCATATTTTGCACAATGTAGACTCCAATCAGGTGCCAGATAACAGTCACAAAAGCAGTTTCTATGCTGTTCATTCTATTTATTATATTGAGTAAATAGAGTAGACTCCTCACAGCTCACGCTTGGTCGCAATATATTGGTAGACGCCATGGTAGCACAGTTGGCAGAGCATTAAACTTGTAATCCAAGGGTCGCAGATTCAATAGCCATCAATGTGTGACATGTATTGTTGCCTCAGTGCGTCCTGGTGCAAGACAGATAGCTTCCATTTCATAGGCATCGTAAACCCAAAAAATGTGCTCAGATTGTTGTTAAAAACCAACTATCATCAGACAATGCTTTTGCCCCTAGGTCATGTAAGCCTTTTGTTTATCATCTCCATGGATTGATATGCAAGAACACTAATTCCTAATATTGTTTATATAGATACTCTGAAATTCCATCAAGAACAAGGGTTATGAAGCCATTCTAAATGTTGTTTGCATTGTGATATCACTGGTATATTAAGACACCATTCCACATGCCAACCAATAATACCCTTGGTCTTGTATTTTATCACTAAAAGGAACCAAGAGTACCTCAATATAAACAAATCAAGTCTTCAGTGCAGACCTGCCAACCCCAACGAGAGTCCTCGAAGGAGATTTTGAAAATTTTTCAGGGAGATTTCAATTATTGCAGGGAGGATTTCATCAAGGGAGAAACATGTTGAGCACGTTTACAAAAAGTGAATGGTTTTCAAATAAACATATACTAATTCAATACTACAATGGTCTATTTTTAGATAATAACAATACATAAATAACAGACGGAACAAAATTTAACAATGAAGAACATCAATTAACACTACTCCTAGAGAGACACGGTTGTTGCTCCTTTGCATCTTTTAAGCATAACTTTGTCAAACTGTCTCTCTGAGCAAACAATACCTTCTTGTTTAACAAGAAGTAGAGTTTCTAGTGTCTCAGTTTTCATACTGCTCCTGAAGTCAATCCTATTCTTCATCACAAAGCTAAATATTCTTTCACAGGATCCATTGCTGAGAGGGATGGTGAGGATATGGCTCATCACTTTGGCAAGAAGTCCAAATTTTGCTTTAACAATGCTATCATCCAAGTTTGGTCCATGGCAGCTGCTGAATTAGGCTCCAGCATTCCAGGAGGTAGTTCTTCAACCTGGTATAGAGAATATTGCATGTGCAGCTGATTTAGTGAAGCCCCTGCAGGCATGATTGCTGGAAACTGCTTCACAAAGAAATCCAACATTACAAAGCTGATGAAGGGTCTCTTTGTCACATCTGTGACAACCGCATTTTTAAGATGATGTTCTGAAATATTTCCATGCTTAAATAGACAGTTACATGCCGTTGTGAAGAAGGCTTTAATAGAGGTAACGAACGAGTCAGCCTTTTCTTTAGAAAGTTTAAATTCCTGCATGAAGCTCCTAGCTGCTTGACCAATCATTATTTCTTCATCATTCTTGATGTTTCATCCAATCCGGAAGTCAACAGATTCTGTATCCTTGTAGATCGTGGCAGTAGGTTTCACAAACATGGCCATAATCTGCTTTATAAGCTCTTTTATCTAAGCAGCATGTTTATGGATCATTGGTTCTTCTGACTGCAGCTCAAGATTCATCCTGTCAGAAAAGGGAATGATGAAGTCCAAGAAGAGGAAGTTCGACTTAAAAGTCCTGGACCTTAAATTTTCCAGAACTCTCTGCTTCCTAGAGTGGCTGGCTTCCACACTTTGTCTTGTTTTGACTTCTTTACTGGCAGACTTCTCCTCTTCACACTCTGACTTAACGAAGGCTGTAATTTTGTCATTTTTCCAAGATAAAGCCACCTAGTACTGCAATGCATGAACACCTTTGTGATATCAACACCTGCTTCTTCTTGGCAATGTATGAATGCATGCATCTCTTTTCCATGTAGTAATAAATGTCATGAAAGAACGATTCTACATTAACAGTAATCTCCTTGCAAGCCCATTTACAAGCCAAGTGGAGTTGATGACAAATGCAACCAGTTGCTTATAACTCTGGCTACTTTTGAGCAAAATTCCATACGCACCACTCTTCATTCCCATCATTACATTGGCATTGTCTGTGGTGAATGCAATGCATCTCCTCCAAGGGATGCCATTTTCCTCAAATTTGTTGTCAGTCATTTTTGCGATGTTTTACCCTGTTCCCGTTTCTGTACACTCCAATAATGTTAGAAGTTTTGTTCTTGTATTTCCACTTTCACTATAGCGAACAACAAGTGGGTATGACTTGTCTCCCCTGTCATTGCTACACTCTATAGCTATGCTCAATTGCCCACTTTTCATTGTCTGAACTAAAGTTTCTCTAGAAGTGCTGCCAGTTCCTTAACAATACATGTTGTCTTTGTTCATCCACACTGATATTTTTTAATGATGTCATATGCTGAATGGTATGGATGCAGGAACTTAGACTTGAAAAGGACACCTGCATGATCGGCTGCAGATAGAGGGATACTATGTTCAACGAGAAACCTGGTAAAGAGTGCTATAGCTTTGGTCACAGCTTCTTCAAGGGATGAATCCACAAGTTTGAAAACATTTGACACATCCTGGGTGTTTCTCTTTGTCTGTGCAGATGTTAAGTGCCTGTGAAATAAAGTATATGAAATTTAAAATACTGACTCAGAAACAAAAGATAACAAAATATAAATTGCATTCATTCACAAAAATGAATTGCATTTAATGTTTCTTAATCTTTATTAAAATTTCAGGCAGAATGTAGTATTTGTTTCTCTTCCCAACCTTTGGCAAGTAGATGTAGTTCTTAGGAAATAGCTGAAAAATCTAAATTGTTAAAACACATTTTTGGGTTAGATGTAGTTCTTAGGAAAAAGCTGATAAATCTAAATTGTTGAAGTACATTTTCGGGTTTACTTTTGTTTTTGTTATTGTTGTGGGGTTTAACGCCATTTTTCAGCACACGACAGGCTCTACATGGTAGCCAGTATTAATGGTGGAGGAAGAACCCGGGAAAACCCCGGCAAGAACCATCCACCCACGAGCATACTGGCAAGCTTTCTCACATATCCACATTCGCCGAATCCGAGACTTTAACCCACGCAGAGGTGAGATGGCAGTGATCCGTAAAGGAGAGCGCTTTAGACCACTCGGCCACTCGGGGCCCCTTCAGGTTTACGGCTAAATAATAATAATAATAATGATAATAATAATAATAATAATAATAATAATAATAATAAAGTCTAAGTATTTTTTATTATTATTAGATGTATCGATTCAATTGTCGTTTATTCAACTGTACCTGATTTAACCATCAGTATTTCCTAATTTCGCTAAAGAAAATCATAATTTTAATGCAGGCACTCAAAATAGAATCGTACATGCTGGGAAATTTCCAAAACATTTTTTGTTAAACGAAACGAATTTTTCCCGATTTTTTTTTTTTTTTTGACAAACAATTTTGTCTGGGAATAAAAATAATAATGTGGAAGTGCGGAAGATGCGATTGAATTCAGGGAGTCTCCTGCAAAAAAACGGGAGGATTGGCATGTCTTTCAGTGGCTATTTATCACTGCATTCTTTTGGCTATTTCCCTGTGCAAAGTTGTAATAAAGAAGCAAAACATCCATTCACTTGTCATATATAGAATATTCTTTCCAACTAAACAACTTTGTTCTGGTGAGATCACTTGTGAAAACAAGAGTATATTGAAGGGACTGATGTTGTATCAAAAAAATTGCAAGGAATTCAACCTAAACAACATTTCTTATTTTTAAATGTAAAAACACTTCCTGAGCAACAAGATTTTAAAATATGCCACTGTAGCAGCCATGCTGAATACAACATTGGCACCATTTTCAAGTAAGACAACCTAGACACCATCAGAAGACTACTGGTGAATATCCAATGTTGATATCACAATCCACTCAGGAGAATTATTGAGAAGATTCTCAAGTTGTTCTTGTGGTGGCCATATCGGATGTCCAGGTGGAGCCTTTTTCATTTCGGATGAACTAAACATCACGAAAAGTCTTCTAATGGCAAACCTATGCTGCTCTGTATTTCTGTTCAGAGAATCAACAAAAAGATTTTGAAGATGACTGCCATGGTGGCAATACTTGACATCAGATTGACACAACTTTTCATTTAGGATAAACCTGAAATCATAAGTCTTAAATGGAAAACCTAATGTTGATTTGACCATGTACTGAGGAGGAGTAGCAACAATATTTTCAAGATGGCCATTGTAATAGCCATACTGGATGTCCCACCAGCACCTTTTTCATTTAGGATAATCCTAACCTTTGGTGAATGTGTGTGTACAGTTTCATCACAATCCTTCCAATAGTTCTGGAGAAGTAGCAATAATAAATTTGTGCTAATGGATAGAGGGACATCAGACATGAACAACGGATCATAAAATAAGCTCATCTGGTCTGTGACCAGAAACAATTAAAAATCATCATCATCAAAATGAAAGAAATTTTGTCAGTTAATTTATCAATGTTCACGAAATTTTATGTTCATCTTTTCACACTAAATAACACATTGACAGATGCTACCATTTCTGATCTCTGAACAGACATGCAAATGAATCTCTGGGCTATGCAGTCTTGAAACAAACGACAATAGTTTTTTGGCCAGTGTACTATGTTAACCACATTGTTGAGTTACCCAATACCTACGCATGTTCAGCCTTGTGATACTGGTAATAGGCCTCTGGTGTTTGATGATGACATCACACTCCATCTGAGATCCCAGGTTCTTCCAGATATCACACTACCACTTGCATGGTCAGAGAATATGATATTATCTGAAGAAGTAAAAACACCTTTGAAAGCCTGAACCTGCTTTCCAAACATTTACCAATGTTATTTATATGACAACAGTTTAAATTGTTAAAACTTTTAAAACCTATTGTTTTTAAATAACAGCCAACAATCTTACATTATTAATAATTAGAGAAGAGCAGCATTTAAAATTTTTCATGCTCAAAATCTGATCCTTGGAGGATCAAAATTTTCTTAGTACCAAATATTTACTACTGACATCTATTGCTGTTAGCAAAGTGAAAATTTTAGGTGGAAAATTAGTTACTTGCTAATTATAATCAAATCCATGTCCCCGGTACAAACGATGGAGATCTGTGAGTCTGATACAAGACTTTCACTGATTGCAGTATCTTACCTGTAACTCATGCTGTTAAGTTAACCCTTTTATATTTGATTTGCAAGAATTTTAAAATCAAACTTTAACCAGAATCATACAAATTATAAGGATGATGACAACACTGTCACCACCATAAAGGTTATAGTTAGGTCTTGTCACAATTATGTAGGTAGGACGATAAATCTAGTCTCACTGACTCTGTATTTATATTTTACCATGAGTGGAGATATCAATTTTATTTATAAATTGCGCGATATTATATTGAAAATATGGATTTAAAGGTCAACATTTAATCCGAATAAAGTTATATTCGGATAAAACTATGATCATAACAAGAACAGGAGTACGCCCAAATAAAAATGTATGTGGTTTAAATTGGAACCAGTGTTTCGTGTCACTTTCGAGATCCATACAATAAAAACATTCCGGTCAAATGCAACTAGTAAATGTTTAATGTCGTGATAATAAACACATGAAAATTGTTCTTCCTTGAATAGTTAATAAACCATTCACTGACGAGGGTCTTCTGTCAACCTCTAAGGAGACAATAGAGTGAGCAATAAACTCACACCCAACATAGATGTCGTAAAGCCCCGAAAGCTCTCTGACCTTACCCGTGTCCAAGAGCCCCGAAAGATGTAAAGTTTACATTTAGGTGGCAAAGAATACATCGCTTTTAAAAATGGTTGTTGTTGGCGGTGTTTGTGGTGGTGTTTTATATGTTATTTACAGTAAGCAAAGAGATGCACCCTGAGAAAAAGTTTCACGTTCGATTCTTTTAATTTAATGTATGGTCCAAAAGCCTACATTTATTGTCAATAAATGTATTTTCAGATGAAACTATAACATAATAAGTGCAGTAGTTGACGTAAAATAATATCTGTGGTACAAAGATACATTTGAAAAAATGTTATATGTCACGTTAGAGAGACACGCAATCTACAGATTCAGGTCACATAACGCAAATAAATATTTGATGTCGTAATAGTAAACACATGAAACTTGTTCTTTCTTTAAGATTAAAAAATTTTTAAAAAAACTTCCGTTACGAGGGTCTCCTTCGAACTTCCCGAGAGAAAAATAAGAAGCCATAAAAATAAATCCGACATATATACTGCAAAGCCCCGAAAACTCTCTGATTTGCAATATCCCAAAGCCCCGAAAGCTCAGTGACTTTATATATGTTCCAAAGCCTCGAAAGCTCGCAGATAATACACGTCTTATCAGCCCAACAGCTATCTGGCTTACACATGTCCCAAAGTCCCAAAAGCTCTCGGACTATACACATGCCCTAAAACCCCAGACTTGCATATACCCAAGTGCCTCGAAAGTCTCGGACCTTGGAAATGTTCCAAAATCGCGAACGCTCAGAATATAAACATACCATAACACCCCAAAAGCTCTTTTACTTAAGATATGCCAAAAACAACAAAAGCTCTCATACTATGTATATGTCCTAAAATTCCGAAAGCTCTCGGGCTTTACATGTAGATGGAATAGAAATAATTATCTTTAAGAAATGGATTGTTGTAATAATTCTTGCTGTTGTTGTTGGTGGTGGTGGTGGTGGTGGTGGTAGTGGTATTTTAAATTTATTTTTATAACAAGCGTAGAGAGGTAAATCCTGAGAAAAAGTTACGTGCTTTATTTTTATCTTCATGTAATTTTAGAACATATGTTCAAACGTCAACATTTTGTTGGGAAAATATTACACATTCTAACTATATATGTGTGTGCCAGTATCGTGAGATTTAAGAATCAGTATAAAAGCAATGAATATCGTTTATGTGGAATCTCTAACGTTTTGGGCAGGTGGGATATCTATTCAAAAAGAATAAAATGGAACTAATTTTATTTTGTTAATGATGCATTACAGGTAGAGCCAGATGTTGACCCTATCCCACCCATCAACACCCCACCCAACAAAATCCATAAACAAACAAAAGAATAATAGAGCGAAGAACATCGCTAAAGTTCGGCTTAATAATACATTTGATAGAAATAAATAAAGAAGATTTATTCTGTACAGTCTGAATCTCATTGCTAATCCTTTCAGACCTTGATAATTAAATGGTGCATAGCTCTAGATTACTATAAGTGCCAACTTCCGAAACTCACCACATTGCCAGTTTCGATCTAACTCTTGTAAAGTGAAATTCATACATTCGTTATAAGAGGATATTTACAAAACAAAACTGAAGTATTTTATTAATTTTCTACATGCCGGTACAGTAGGTAGATAGATCGTTTGGTCAATAATATCACATTCTCACTCGTAGTTGGTATAATTTTAAGTGTATGTGGCATGAAAGCTTTAACAGAAACAATAAGATGAACAAGAATTTCGTAGACTGCTATATCTACTTTAGCAGACGAGACATGAACCTTTGTGTAGCAGTGTATAAACCTTAGGCATATGGTAATGCTATATCAAAGTTCTATTATTTCCAAAATATTAGCACAGAATCTTAACGTTGATGTCACCTATGATATCTTTGTAGCCATGACATGAATCCTTGTCATATAGGGATTCACACGTTAGGTTCTAACAATAGTGTACTACAGTTTCATTTCGATCCGTCAACTTTAGTAAGCGATATATCTCAGTATCTACGACACAAAATAACATTATTGATACAGCTACCGCCATCACCCACAGAAGAAGTGATATCTACGTCTAGCCGTTCACAGTGAAGACAACACACAAAGACAAACACACGCATAATGCTGAACTAACCTTTGCAAGTGAAATATCGCAAGAGGTATTGTGAGCAATATAACTCGTTCATTGTTTATCCACTGCTTCGTGACATATCTATTTAACAACAACACTTACAAATCTAACACTTACAATGAACAGGTTTGAACAATTTATATAACAAAACTAAGGTGACATATAAAAAAAACTGCGGTGTTTTAAAATGTTTATCAAAAACACAATGAAATATAGCTTTAATATAAATCGTGTTTGCTCTGTACGATTACTTTGTATATTTTTGTTGAATATGCATTAAACAAATTATATTTATTAATTGGAATAGTCGATATTACAGTACATGAGGTCCTTCATGGGGATCACCTTAAGGAGCTTACAAAGCGAATGGTGGACCATGGGGAGGAACAAAAGATTTCCAATGTGATTATATGGATCTCCTCCGAGATGTTGAAGTGAGAAAAGAAGAGAACTGCCTCCCCTGAATTATACCAAAAGATTACTTTGAAGATCCCAATCACCTTGCATGAAGTTTTCCAAGAGGACCATTGACAGACATTCTGAGAAGCTGTAGATGAGCTCCAAGACTTGCAGGGAAAACTCGTATTTGCCGGAAACAAGACGCGTGTGGAACCAGACCTCATAAAGTCCTTCTTCCAAAACACATGTGACGCAATCGAGGTTCATCTAAATAATGTATTTACTCAACCGGGACTCCTTGGCGTAATAACAATATTAGCGGTCGGTGGCTTCTCTGAATCTCCAATGTTACCTCACAAGATACAAATTTCCCACAGAGAGTCGTCATTCCAAATGAGGCCGGACTCGCTGCCCTTAAAGGGGCTGTCATTTTTGGCCACCAGACAAAGATTATTTCATCAAGAGTCAATAAACATACTTATGATATTAAAGTGATGCAAATGAAAAACCTGATGGTCCACCTCAGAAGGTTTACATGGACAATAATGGCAAAAAGGTGTGTAGATATGTTTTATCAAGCACTTGGAGATAGGGCAAGAAATCTTGGTTGACACCAAGGCTGACGGGGAGACTTACAGGCCTAGTAAGGAAGAATAAGATTACTTGAGGATAGCAGCTTAAATATCTAAAAACAATACCCCAAATTTATTGATGAGGAAGATTGCGCACTGCTTGGCCAAATAAGTGTCGATCTTGCTAAACAATGCCGCTCAGACAGGAGAGTTTTTGTCAGAATGATTTTTGGAGATACAGATTTAGAAGTGGAGGCCACGGAAGAAAAACCTGGCAAAGTTACCAGGGTATTCTTCGATTTCCTGGAATGAGGAATGGGACGAGATCAGATATGTCACCAAAGTTATTTGGTGCTTTATCGATAGTTTCCTGTCCATATTTAAAGACAATTCCTTTGTACAGGAAATTCAAACCATCTTGCTTGAATTGTTTAAACTATGGGGAAGGAGCAGGTTACTTTATTACTCAGAATAAGTACTGTATTAAAACAAAAATCTGGTGTACAACAAAAACAGGTGTTTAATTATATCTTTTTACCGCAAATTTTTTCCCGCCAAGTACAAGAGGCGGATGCATAATTTTTTGTCTCTTGGAGTGTACAATTTTGTTGACACAACTTGAAATAACCAACATTTTCTATTTTGTACTAAACATTTAAAATGAAATTAAAAAGTGGAGTGGGGACTGAATTCCTAGAATCCGTAATGAATACATTACCCTGTTGTTATAGTGTACAGCATTACTTATTGAATAAATTGACGTAATTGTTTTTGGCACGTAGTCGGAACACTTTGCCTATAGTGTTTGCGGTTTTTTTATATTATAACATGTGGGGAAAAAAACACTTTTATGTGATTCCAATTGGTCCAAATAAGCCCATGAAATTATTGTACTGTATTTTCTTTACTGATTGGCTGCCTTCGGGGGAAAACTTTTTTAACCCCGCCTTCTGAAATGTTTTGTTTTCAATGAACATTTTGGCGGTCATTTTTCAACTTGAGTCACGGAATGAAATTGAGGAAATATTATCTCGGCTGTCTGAATATGGACAATTTATCCCCACGGGGGTTTGTTATGTCATGTATACCAATATCATCATAAGAAAAATGGCGTAAAACTCCAAGACAAGAACAACAAGAAGAAGTAAAACTAAGGGTATTGTTAAATTCATAGCGGGAGTTAAGGGTGGTGTTGGAGGGAGGGGGGAGGGAAACCTGTAGAATGGAATTCACCTTATATACAAGTGTGATTTAAATGTTAAATTACAGAAGTAAATAAACTCACCTCTGTTCACAAAAGAATGTGGAAATAAACCGGTCTCCGAACTGACATAAGTGCATCCAACCACTGCATATTTGCTAGGAAAATATATGATGCGATTCCTACTCAAAATGAAATTTGTTTACATATTCTATAGTCTGCTGTTCCAAGTTAAGTACTACAAATATCCGGTCACAAATATATTACAGTAAATATGGGAATTTCTGCATCCAGTAAACCTTC
>JAECUM010063007.1:0-16483 GCA_016617855.1 Megalonaias nervosa
TTCAGGTGAAGTGAAATTAAAGTCGTTTCAATCAATAGTTAGTTGATGTGCTATAACAATTCAGAGGCGATTCAGTATGCAAAATTTCATTTGCAGTGATATGCACCGGCTGCTTTCTTATTGATGTTTTCCCGCCTTTGGCAACATTCAACGTGTGTTTTATCTTTTTATATTGGTATATGGGTTGGAAAGCCAGCCCAGCGACAAGAGAATGTTACGTCACACTGAAAGTGGACACCTTCCTGTTGCAGACGTGCAGGCCTTGTCGATAAAGTGCCACGGCTATTTCTACGCTTCCTGTTCTGAAAAAATTGTTGAACAGTAGATAGAGAAAGCTAGTTAACATCGAAGTGATTGATCGATCGTCAGAGGAAAGCCTGACTATAGTTCACAGGAGTGCTATAGATAAACGTCGTTCTGAAAGATTTTATTCAGGTGGCGAGAATGACCCTACCTGTACGCAATACAGGACGTTGTTTATCATGATTTCCCGGCAGTAGAATGTTAAGATCTCCTAAAGGGCTTCCCCGTCTGGCTGCTTTTGCATTGTTTATCTTTGCTTTCAATGTTGGTCTATGGCAACAGAAGGCTGCATATTCTGCACGGAATATATATATATATATATATATATGTATATATATATATATATATATATATATATATATATATATATATATATATATATATATATATATATATATATATATATATATATATATATTTAACAGTTTAACTGGGGTTTTTTTCCTGATTTTATCGTCGTAAAAAATGTCATTTGACGAATCACACAACACATAATGCCAGGAGGACGTTATGTAAGCTGTGTGAGTCGGAAATTGACCTTTTATACCACGATAAACTCAGAGTAAACAACAATTAAACTCTTATAATTGCAATACTTGATAATTTTATTTATTTTATATTTTATTTTTTACAGATATTTGTATCAGGTTTAGAACCTTATTTAACCGTAAGAATTCTTATTGAGGGCATCGGCTACGTAGCTATTTGTAGAATAGGAGATTCTCCATCTGTAACGTAATAGCTACGTCACACCAAACAAAAATAACTCTACCAATGGTATGCAATCTAACGTTTTTAATATTCGCAGCATAGTCTCAATCTGTTATGTAAATTAGAATATTTGATCTGAGTAGAAGTTCAATATTCAAAGCAAACGATTGTTGTTTTGTTTGAGATGTGTATATCTGATAATTATCATGGTGGAGTAGTTGTTTTGTTCAACCACCCACCCCCACATCATAATTATCGAGGTTGGCACCTTGCATTGTAGGACAGTAAGTCCATGAATTATAACGTTAGTCTTTGAAACTCCCTCCAACCCAATCCCTATATGTATTTGCCTATAGTTATAAATTCTTTTGTAACAAGCCGAAGTGAACGTGCTGTAAAAGTCAGCTCCAATGTTTGTCCTGCAGATGTTTTACCCGTCCAGTGGCATAAGTGGCTAGAGCGTCCGCTTCGGATACGGGATGTCGCTGGTTCGAAGCCCGGCCGAGTCATACCAAAGACCATTACGAAATGGTACTAACAGCTGCCTCGCAAGGCGGGCAGCATTAAGAGGTTAGTGTTAGGACTGGTTGGTCTGGTGTCAAGATAGTGTGACTGGGTGGGACACAATGCTGCAAGTATTCGGCATGAAGCTCCAGTGGTGGACATCCCTATAACCTCGCTACTGCAGACGTTTTAGCGATATGACTGAAAAATTGTTAAAGCTACGTTAAAAATCCAAATTACACACACGTACGTTGAAACTGCAGTACTTAAATACTACGAAGACTGGTAAAACAGTATCATTTTGCTCTTTGTGATAGATATCAATAGCAATTGTTTTCCTTGAAGTATAATTCCCAGGTTGTAGTTGCTTTTTTATTTCCTTTCTATCTAGCTTGATGTGTAGTGATCGTTGTGATCAGATATGTTCGTTCTTAATAGGAATATAACAGAACCATGGCAAATACACGCAAGTTATATCTCGCTGGATTTATTTAAAACTTAATTTCAATGTCTCTTGAAAAAGTATTTTTAAACGTTTGATTTGAAACAAATAATTGATGTAGGTTTTAGAAGTTCATGTTTGCAAATGTCATGATATATACAGTTTCCAGGAGAGCTAAATGATATGTCCATCAAGAAAAACAGACAAATGTTTTACAATCCCTTGTGTTCTATTAATATAGATAATTGCAACACAATAAATAACTTATTTCGAATGCCGTGTGTATGTCTTTTTTCTTTAAGTTGTTTGTTAATAAACTTCCAGAGAACTTTGACTCAGAATGTTCAAAATTGCATGACTTTATAGAATATTATTAGAACATGGCGAAGCATTGTTTAATCTATGAAGCATGTACAATTTGTAATGTACATGGATGCTATAATTGCAATTCTTATCCATACGTATTTGCCTGAGTTAGTATCAGTACCCATATGTTGCTTGGTAGAAAGCAAATATGGACGAATCTTTGCTTCAGCAATGAACAATTATCATAGGAAAGGTTTTCAGTACAATTACATGGGAAGAGAATGGGAGTTAATTCACATCATCTTAGAGTGCTTAGAGTCAGAATGCCCCCTGTCATGATTGCAAGTCTTGCCTATCTTGATCATCTGATGAACTACAACATATAAGCCAATGTCACAGTTTAGGATAGTTTGACAACAATGGCAAAACAGTTCATAATTTGTTTAAATGGCTGCCAGAATAAAACAGGAATTGCTTGCTTGTCCTTTTTTTAAGGGAATTTTCCTAGTAACAGTACTACATGGTTAACTCAAACTCATGTAGAAACATTACTCTATCTCCAGGCATTGATTTTCTGATCTCCAAAACCTATGAAGTAACAATTCTACATAGCTCTCCTGCTATCCCCCAAACCAAAGTAGTAACATTAATATATTAATCCATGCACTGATATTGTGAGCTCTAAAACCTGATGTACTAACAATATTACATATCTATAAACCCAAACTCATGTAGTAGCATTACACTATTTCCAGGCACTGATTCTGTGAGCTCCGAAACCTGATGTAGTAACAATACCGCATAGCTCTAATGCTATCCCCAAAACCCATGGAGTAACACTAACCTATTTCAAGGCACTTATTTGTGACCTCCAAAACGTGATGTAGTAACAATGCTACATAGCCAACTCACAAAACCCATGTAGTAACATTATCATATTTCCTAGCACTGATTTTGTGATCTCCAAAGCCTGAAGTAGTAACAATACTACAACTATATCCTGTACAAACTCTTACACGTACAAAAAAGATGAAGAATTAATTAAAAAGTGTGAAACACTTAAATATGTATATAATGCATTTCAGCTTATCGTCTCATCTCTCTGTCTGTCTGTCTGTCTCTGTCTGTCTGTCTGTCTGTCTGTCTCTCTCTCTCTCTCTCTCTCTCTCTCTCTCTCTCTCTCTCTCTCTCTCTCAGGATTTATATGCACACAGATAGTCGTCATTATCCATTAATGTATTTATTCATTTATACATCACTCTTCCTGTGGCCAGCTTACCCTTTGGAAGGTTAAAATTTGTTTGCAAAATGTAAACGACCAGTACACAATGATCATTTTACTCCTATGCTATATCATTATTGAACAGTCAGATCAAACGCTGTGCAATACGAGGCACGGCCTAGAAATGCAAGGCAGTTACGTTGATTTGCGGGTATTGGAAACTATTGTACATCATTACGTTTGTGATCAGAATATCTAATCGCATCACTTATGACAACGTGTCAGATAAGATCAAAAACTTCGTCATTAAGTTCAGCAGTTTAATTCAGAATGTGTTCGTCACATATTGGCTGCTCCGATTCGTGTCAGCCTGTTTCAGCTATTTCCTCAAATGAGCCGATTGTCGTTCTTTAATTTTGTTTCAGTGGTTTTTGGCTTGGAATTTAACCGTCTTAGACTCACATTTTCAGTGACCTTTGTTATCAGTACGCAGTATCTATATATTAATTCTTCCTAAACTACCCGCATGGCACATCGTCAGTTGTTCCGTGGATTAGATTTCTGAACGGCTCTGTTTTATTAAGATCAAATGCTAGGATATCATAGGGTCTGTGTACCCCTCACTCGATAGTAAATTTCATAACCATTGTTATAGTATACTGATTTATCTGTGACATTAAGCACAAATTAAATTTGTTTCAAAATATGAATTCCAATTATGATGTCATACCGAAAATGTTATCCAACATATAGTGTCCTAAAGTCGCATACTTACCAACACATGGGTGGCATGAATCAACACCGATAATGTTAAGAGACTGTCCTGTTAAAGAAATTACATATCTCACTTGTTGGTCTGCATTTATCAAAGCTGCATAAGTCACAAATGACCTCGCAGCGCTCACATCAATATATATATCGGGGTTCTGACATACCAGTGTCTCATAAATAATAAGTCCTTTATTGCTACTGGCCATTACATAAGCAATTGTTGTGTCTGATTAATGGATCGTTGGTTTCGGTCGTGGTTCCAGGTGAGGTTCTTGCTGAGTTTCTGGGGATCCATTTTCCCACAAGGTTGCGCTTGTTTATACTTTTAAACTCACTGTCTTTCAATGTTTCCTCTCAGCTGTCATCGACAATCTTGTATAACACAACTCTGCCCATGATCAAAATTATATCATCGATGTTGAAGCAACCAGAATCCGAAATTACTTTTCCCACTCCGATCAAACCAACCAATGGTCGGTCACTTGAGATCGGACTGGCACAATTACGACTTTATTATCGTTGGCCAAATATCCGAGAAAAAATCATTTTTGATTAGACGCTAACAATTCATTAATATTCGCAAAAGACGCAAAGCTTGATGAAAGTGGCCATACTGTCCCAGATTGGAAAGTCGAGAGCATTCCAACATGATCATATCAAATTGAACAAATCAATGATGAACTTCAGCGTAGAATCAAATCAGTAACGGGAAAAGAATCAAAGATCACTACCAAAGTACACTAGCCATTTAAATATCAACGCCTGATTATCCCGTTGACATATATAAGTCGTCGATCAGAACTGTGCAGGGATGGCCGCTGGACCACCAGAACCACAATGATCTGATTACTGATGAGACAAACATGTATTCATAAGAATTATAGGCGATTATAAAATTAGTTTGCAATGGTATATTAACGTTGATCGTCCATATAAGAAAATAGAGAGAAAACCAGATGGTCAAGAATACGTAGTATGGTTCTATGATGATTTATTTCTGGGGGAAGTAAGACTTCCTGGAGTGGTGCACAAACTTATTCATCATACTTCTTTTTAATCGATGCACTAACGAGGGAATATCAAAATACACAAAATAATCTGAGGGATCTAATGAAGAAATATATACTTGAATATCCGAATGATGATCTTAAAGATAGAATCATTGAGACAGCTCACCATCTGAACCGGGTGAAATCTGATGCAAAATTCACTCAAAAATTTGTGATAGTCACAGTAATCCACAAGGGTGATACGATTGTTGTAACCGGCGTAAATTGCAAAACCGCATTTCTTAATCAATTTAAGATCACTGAAGCTCAGCTGCCCACGTTCAAACTGACTGGGTTGAATATGGATAAAATTCAGCAGTGTCTCAATGACATAATTGACGAATATTTTCCGGCGATCAATGCAGCATGGAAAAACAGGGGCCTTGCCCGTAATTCTTCGACATAACAACGATCCAACGGGTGGTGGTTGCCGTCAATCCCCTGGCATCATCAATATCACGTTGACAATTTCTGTAAATCTCGTCTGCGATACAGTCGACGGTAGATATACCGTGTCTGTGCTTGCCCAACAAAGGCAGGCCAGCTGGGATGTGTTCTATATAGTTTTCTTCTCCAGTGGTGCCACCGGGTCATCTGATTGTATCAGTGCAGACTAATCCTATTTATTTACGATGTCATAATTCATCGTTGTCAAGAATACGTTTTCGTCTAACCGATCAGGGTAGTAATTTATTGGACACACGTGGAGAAGAATTAACTCCTATTTTGTATGTGCGTCACAGGCCGTGAAAATGCTCGCTGTTAAAAGGTCCCCCAAAATATAGCATTCAACCACCAATAAAAAAAACTCCAAACTTATTTTTTAGTTTTTATTTTCTTTTACTCCATTTTTTTTTTTCTGGTTACATTGCTATTCAGCCTTGGATTCTGAATCCTTGGTGAATACCAATACAGGTTTTTGTTAGCTGTCTCACACACGTACTTACAGCGGCACGAGTTTCAGATTGCCGATAAAACTCTGATCATATTTTCTTAATGGCGCTTGCCAGTGGAAGAAATGCAGCTATCTCGAGTTCAGCGTTGACTAAACCCACCAGAGACAATTTCATTAAGCGCTGGAGTAATTTGATAGCGCGATATTCTGCCGCTAATGTATATCTGCCCTATTGACGTAGCTGCTGTATCATTTCAAAGTCATCGTTGATATTTTCATCATCAATGCGAACCGCGAGACCATCTGGTTGTAATTGTTCAATCTAAAAAATAATCTCCTTAATATTTTCTTGTTTCATTATACAATAAATATATTTCTTTAATGAAAGATTTTATCGAGACCAATTCGATATAATGTTGCTGGATCCTGCAAATTGATTGTGATGAATTCATGCAGGTTTTTTGAGCATGTGAAAAAAGTTTTTGAATGTATTGATGTCCATGTCGCCGAGGCACCAAGTCTGATAAATATTTCACAGTGTATGTATATCAACACCGTTAAAATAAGCAAATAATTACAGTTATATCCGATCACTTTGGGGATCTGAGTGTACAGCTACGTAATACAAATAACATCTGTGCTTTTATGTCTGCCTCATGAAAACATTCTGGCTGGATTTCTTTGTTTGTCAACCATGACATCATCGTAAAGCACAAATTATCGACACCACAATCAAAATCATCTTCGACGAACTGTGCATCTCAATGATAAATTCAATAACGGTATTGTCATCTTCAGCCGCCGCTGCTTCATTGAATTCCTTAACAACACCATAGCATGGTTGGTCATCCACAGATGGCTCTACTAATCAAAGTTTGTCCCATTTGAGCAATCTCATTATCGGGTTGAGCAACAACTGTTTTACCAGACCCAGATGGACCAATTATAAAAGCTCGAATAGAAAGTTAATCACGCTCATATTGTACAAATATTGTATAATAATCATGAGTTTATATTGTGTTCGATGCAAGACGTCACGGATACAACTGGACTAAAAGCAACAACGAATAAATCTATGAGGCGAGAACTTACAGGTACGTCTGTAAAATGCTGTATACAAATTTAAATTTATACGTGGTGACACGGTGACTGGCAGTGATATTACTGCGACACTTGGAAAATTGTCAGGAACGCTATGGCTAAGTACCCAGAGGAAAACATCTTCCGGGATATAATTAATGTGGTCCTGGAACTCGATCTGATATCAAACTCGATGAAAACAATCAACCAAAACCTGGCGAATTTCCCATAACTGCGATTGATCAAGCTTGCCATGCTCATGACACCGCGTATACAAATAAAAACCTGCAACAACAACATATCGCGAACGTCAAGTTGATTCACACGCTGAAGTCTATAAAAATAAAAATGAATGCGAATCACTGTTTGATAAGATCGTCGATCAGTGGTAAACTAGCTGTGGGTGGAGGCAATTAATTGTCCGATAATTACATAAAGGAGTCGATTTACAATGGTCCAAGAGAATACTGGAAAGAATTTCCACTGAATATCTTTGTCCAAGAATTTGATGAAGAAGAAGTATTTTCTAGGGTGAATAAATTATTTTAAATACCGAATTCAACTCAAAAGTCAACAACAAGACAAAATACCTTGAGCCCGAAGGTATATTTTTACGACTGAACAAATCTACTAGAAAATGTTTGTTTTAACACGAGATTTTAGATCACATGATGGTTCACGTAGTCACTTAGCTGGAACAACGCAATTAAAACAATGCCAAATTGCACGTAGGCTATGGAAGAACTTAACTCTACTGAACAAATCTTTACTGTAAGATTCAATAAAAAGGGATGTTTACAAAATAGAGCTATCACCTTGATTACGACCAATGGTTCATCACTGCGTGTTTAGCAATCTCTGAACCAGGGTCAGCTAAAAATAAAATGAAGCAACACTACTGCGTTCAAATCAGGTAAACACAGAAAACTGAATTTTCCAAAAACGATGTCAAATCCAGTGAATAAAATCATAATTACAATAACGTAATGAAATAATAATAAAATAAAAAGAATTTAAAACTAACACACAAGTAATTAAATTACATATGCGTAATAGGATACAGTACATATTTGTCCCAAGTGATGATTTTAGGAATATATTTTTCACCCATTCACTCGGGGGTCCACGCATCACCACGCACTCGGAAGAAGCTGTGATACGTACAAGACTTAGCTCAACGTTGTTTCCTCTTCCTGGCAGGCCGGTGAGTTGGCGGTGGCTCAATCACCCCTGAATTTTTAAATAAATATATTGCACGTGTTCTTTTACCAGAACCACCTGGACCATTGAGATAAGTTGTTTTATGTCTCGCGACTGGATTATCCACTGACGGACTCAGCAACAGCTGTGATAATTTATCGTATCAGTAATATAGCTCATATGGTTTAACATCAGCTGATTCAGAATAATTACGTATTTGTTCAAGCTTTATTCTCCAATGGCCCCAACGTGTACTAGGATCGCTGCCTATATTGATTTCACAAGATCCATTTTTGATCAACGTACATAAAATGAATCTGAGGCTACTCTAACAGCGTCATTTGGAAATCGATTAGTCATCGATAACAGGTTTATTGGCGAGTACGCAAGCATCGAAGATCTCAAATGAGTAAACTGCGGAGAGTCACCGTCGTAGTAGCTGACTATCGCGCCAATATTTGTTCCATCTTTTGTGATTGCACTTTGCCGGGACATCAATACTCCCCTCGACGTTGTATATGCGGCCACAAATCCAAGTTCTGCTAGGTCCATCCTTAGTCTTGTGCAGCGGCATGTACTATTAGATGACGCACCTGTTGTGAACTTACCGATAGTTTTTATGCAATTATCTTTATTATCTTGCTGAAGCAGACAGATTTGTGCGGCCTGTATGATAATATCGCAGAAGTTTGCAGTCAGCGATGTCAGGACACTTACGTCAAGCATAGATCGTAATAGCACTATTGGAGCGCAGCCACATTGATGTTTTGCACAGCAGTCGTTGAGATTAATTTTTTTATCCGGTTTATTAAAATGAGGACTAATCCAGATGGGTATAACAGCATGCACTATTGTTGAAAACTGAAATGATTCAATCTCCGCAAACCCAGTTTGATCGTAGTCGACAGGTAGTGGACCATTTATTGCTACTCTGGTCATTTCGCGTGTTGGATGACCAAATCGTTCAAAATATGGTTGACATTTGCAACATCCAAGAAAACCAGCTGGATAAGAGGCGACATTATCAACATATATCATGTCGGTGGAATTATATGTTTTGTTCCATAGACCGCAGTGTCCAAACTCAACACATGATCATGATATATCGTCGAGAAATTTTTTTGGAGTTGGACGCCATTGATTTTTTTGTTGCGCTATATGCACTACAACAGACGAAAAACAGAATTATGTGTATCTTGTGCACGAAATTATCGTGCACTTAAACGATAGTACGAGAAACAAAAACGGTTCTGATGACATTAGAATACAAGACGCAAGAGACTACTTACACATATATTAATCTTCTGAACAATAATGTTGTATCAGAGAAAATAAATTTATATAATGGAGCAAGTTGAAAATGCGATAGATGTTGACGAGTTCAGATGTCATCCAATGTAAACAAACTATGAGAAATTATCGACTAAGGAAACCTGTTGGAAATGTCATCAATTCGGGTTAAATACAAATTGTTATTACGATTCCTGGTAGTAGAAACAAATATCCCACACACAGGTTTGTTTATGAATGCATCAGTAGAGTGACCGGTGATGATCTCATCATTGACCACGTGAACTCTGATAGAACAGACCATCATTTTGAAACCTTGCACGCAATTACTTCGTTTGAAAATGTAAAACGAGGAAAAATCAAGAAATGCAACAATTAAACCCCCAACATGACCTGTTAAATCAATTAATATTGAAACAGTAATAATAAAATGCTTTAATCAATGTCAGCAGTTAGAAAATATTCTGATATTAGACAATAATCAGTACATAGTGTACCAAACAATATAACGTGATTCCGCTACGTCAGAAAGACTTAACCAAACAATAAAATTCACATATATCACGAATAAATATATCTGCTACCAGTCCTGCATACAAGTCAGTGGATATACAATATTTTAGTATATATAGTAGTGTAACTTATTGTTTACCTACAATAACTATCGGAAAAAGCTCTGAGTTCTGCTCACAACTTAAAAGTTCCCAATGGCGTATCAAGCTGAATGACTTTGTACAAATAACACAAGTAACAACATGGAAATCCCAAGACTTATCAAAGTTGGGCTAAAAAATAACACATTATAAGTATACATGGCTACATATCTACTATATCAGAACAGGGTCTTTGCGGTTTATAGTTGAATCATTCAAATGTTTTAGAATCCTTCCTATAATTGCGCAGATATAAATTATTTTGTCAGCTTGACAAAGTTATATTTTTTGCCACAGTAACAAAGTTATATAATAACATGCACAACAAAGACTGAGTGGGAGAAAATCAGGCATAACTCACCAAATGAGCGTTACTGATAGACTGCTTGTTTAAAAATTAGGAAATGAAAACATGACACAACTGCCCGGCCAGTTTCCACTGAGGTCAGAATAGACAGCAAACAGTACCAGTTATTTTCCTTTCAGGTCGAAATGGACCAGAGCGGTATAAAATCATGCAGTATACACGTGATATTAATTTTCCATTGAAGTCAAAATGAACAGTGACCATTGCCAGTAATTTTCCATTGAGGTCAATATGGACCAGAGTGGTAGAAAATCATGCAGTATACACGTCATAGTAATTTTCCATTGAGGTTAAAATTGACAGTGACCAGTGGCAGTAATTTACTACTGAGGTCAAAATGGACTTGAGTGGTAGACAATCACGCAGTATACACCTGATAGTAATTTTCCATTGAAGTCAAAATGGTCAATAACCAGTGCTCCAACCAGTTTACATACAAGGCTCGGATTGGCTTTTGGTGATTTAAAAATTAGCATATTTACAGGTAAAATTAACATTTATTTTATCCTCCGAGTTTCGGTCTGAAGTGACACGTGGACCCGCTTATTTGAACGAAACGACTCAAACATGTGCTTAGCACCGGCGACACCTTCCACAAACAATTTTTAAAAATACCTTTAGCCATTTCACTGTAGCTTCATCATCCAAGTGTACATAATTAGAAAATTCTTCCCGAGCAATGCCAGTGGAGTCTTCTTTCCCATTTTCATCAGCCATTGATTCAAGACATTTCTGACTGAGACAATGAAATCTGATCGACTGTTGCATTTTCCGTTGTTATCAGTGATTGGAACAAGTTTATTTTGTCCTGCACGTTTCGTTTTCCGCAGGTTAATCATAATTATATGCATTACTCTGAAATTCGTGCGTGGTTTAAAATAGTGCAAGTTTCACTTATGCTTAAATAATAAACAAAATGTTGATCCCTAAAAGAGTCTTCGGAAACGTTTTATTTACATTGTCGTAGTAAGTAAATCAAAACTAATTAACTGATGCAAGGCAACAACTAAAGACCTTGACCTCAAGTCTCCTCTCTAGGTCAATTGGACATCCGCAGATAGTTCCTTTTTCATATGTTCATGAGACCATATACGTTCTCCCAGATCCTATTCCAGAGTCAACCCGAAGCATTTCGGATGGCCAGTAACACAGCTGCTGCAACCGTTGAAGCCACTGACGAGAACAATGCTACAACAACTGTGAGAAAGGGCAACATTAAACAATCTTGTTCCATCGCGGCGTCAACGGAAGATGACAGATGGAGACCTTTCCTTCGGTGTTGACGTTTTGCTGCTTTTAACGACTGAGCCTTTATATGTGTCAACATTAATAAGTTGGTCCCAGATAACTTGTTTAGGGAAACTTTCAAATGAACTCCGGTTTCAAGCTTAATCAGGTCTGAGAAGTTCACGTAGATATTACATTTTGTTTAAAACGCAGCAGGTTCAGTTACAAATTTTACTGTGTATTTTCAACAGGCGCGTTAATGGTCTTCATTTGACCTCTCAAGTCCGGTAGCAGCGTTAACAGCCGGCCGGTCCTACGCGTTAATTGAAGTATATGTCCACTACGGACTAATAAGCTAGGTCTAGAGGTCGAGAGAAAAAAAAAAATAATTCGGGTAAACCTTAGTAAAGACTTCTTGAGAAATTAACAAGTGTGTGTCAATATTTTTTTCTTGGCGCATGCATTATTTTATGGTCGTCTAAGTCAAGCACAATGTCTTGCGTGGGTTCTTGTTAGCAGTTTAATCTCAACGTGACCTCATTCACTCCCAGTGATGACAATATCATCGAAATTACACGTTGCATGTTAATATTATCTTGGAGTTGAAATTACACTAACATGGTCCATGGTGTGTTGAAACCTTGTTGTGTACTTATTTGCAATGAGGAATCTCTTCAAACGGTTCTTTGGTGTGAGTCTGTGGTTCAGGTTTATACAAGGTAATATTTAAAGATGTAGCTTCAACTGAATGATCATTTTGTAACCTGCATTAATTCGCTCCATCTTTGAATATCTGTTATCTTCATACCTTTTTGGAGAGGCCCAGTAATATTTTCCTTAAAGAATTACATATCCCGCATATTATTCAACTTTGGCATACTACCAAAAAGTAGCCTTTATTTGTAGAATGTTAGTACCGTTGGTATATGAACATAATTACTTAGTCTATTGTTGCACGCACATCCACGGTGTAGACTGAAAAAAATCCGAGTTACTTTTAACACTGCTTTGGTAGGATTTCATAGAGAATGAAACATGTCAAAATCACAGTAATGACCCACTCGTTCATTTCTCATTTGTACAGAGCGTTACAACTAAAAGTGGATATTACCACGCTTATTGCTAAATGTATAATAAGTGTTCATCTTATTGATGAATATGCAACTCTTTTTGTTCATGTTGAAGAAGTATGCTCATTGAAGATTTCATTATGGATTTAAAATGGAAATGGAAATTAACTTAGTGAGATAATTTCCTTATTTTCCCGTGGTCAGAAAGCTATAACTATTACTATATCTGCAACATCTTGTTAACCTATTCACGTACACTTTGCCCTTAGCTAACCTCAAAAGCTCTTATTTTATGATTGTACAGTTATGTTAGAATATGAATTCAAATACTAACAAATGAGAAAAACCCATTAATGTTGCTTCTGTGTAGACGGATATAAATTTAGAGTGTCAACATATGCGAACTTAGATGTAAGTAATATAAATGATGCACATGAAGCCCCTCTCTGTATTGGGCTATTTCGTCTATGACTTTTGCATAGTACATTGTTCTAAAATGCCCTTCTAGTTTTCAATTGTAACTTAAAACAAAATAGTGAAACAATCTGTGCTAGTGTTATTATATCCACGTAAATATATCACAGAAATTATTGGAAGGACTATAGTATAACGCTTGCAACCTTTGTGTAGTTCGTCTTGCAGACCCAAGAAATTCTTTATAACGATTTCACAGTAATTGTACAAGTTTCACTAAAGTGAAAGCAGCGCAACAATGTCTTTAGATACTTAAATGAATTGGGAAAACAATAATTATTGCTATATGCTGTTGATAATGTAATGACTGCTTTCGGATCTTGATTATCTGTACTAAAATCTGCTTAGAAGCTCTTACACGTCAAAGCATACATAAACAAAAAATGCAGGATGTTGCACTTTGGTGAGTGCTTCTTGTTCCTGTTGGTTTTGTTTTTTCCCGTGTTATTGGTTGGACTGTCCTTGGGATTGAATAAACAAATTTATTCTCTATGATATCAATTTATTATTTGTTACAAAAGAAAGTTACCTTTTATGACTGCAAGCATATACACTACAGGGAATAGATTCATTCACTCTAAGGTACTATAATGGCATATAACTCAATGAAACAAGTGGTGCATAGCAACCACTTTATCCAGTGCCGGGTTAAACCCTGTGGAGGCCCCTAGACAGTCGAAATCTTGGGGCCCCCCTCGCAAATTATCCCCTAATACGTCAAGATCAAATCATTTCAATATTATTTTGATCCATTGTCGCGGAGCCCCTAAAAGGCGTGGGACCCATAGGCCGGTGCCTACTCTGCCTATTTGGTAATCCGGCACTGACTTTATCTTATTCGTTTGGAGTACATCAATGAGTGTGGTGTTAGAGACAGCTGATTTTTCAAGAAGTTATCTTAAAACCCATTTGTGCTATAATGGAGAAAAAACATTAACACATAACGACACCTGATTGTTTCACGTTTGTACCAATTGAATTTTGTTTTATGTCTTTACTGTTTTAGGTCTCTATATGTCATTTGTTCAAAACATTTAAATATTTTGATCTTGATGAAATATTAAAATACTTTGACATCAGTCTGATTAACGTAATAACGATCATGCAAAATAAAATACAAAATCATATTTTCTTGATCTTGAAAACTTGTTTCGAACGTTATTCCGTTTAATGCTTCATACTTATAACAAGAAATCCAAGGCTTTATGTGATAGACTCTAGAAATATGAAAACCATGAATTCTAAAAGACTGATGAATGAACCTTTCTCGTTATCTTAGAGTCACTTATTATATGTGGATCTCTTTCCTTATTTGAAGTACATCTCGATTTTTAATTAGCTTGCTTAATGTTGACCATAACCAAAAACTTGAAAAGATGGGTCAACCTGGTTGCTATGAAATATTATATTCAAATAAAAAATCAATCCTAAATTTGGAAAATAGGTAGTACAGAATACTCAAGACTTTTTTAAAAATATTGCGAACAGGTTTCCTAAAATAAGATAACGGTACAGTGGTCAAATGTATGGCCATTTGTTGCAGGCTTTCTGTCTTTACTATGAATTTCCCGTTAGTGTGAAGCTTGTGTATATTTAGGTATAGGGCGGATCTGTGTACGTGTTCTATCTTATAACCGGATGCATGTCAACGTGGGGGGGGGTGCTAAGAGAAACAGGGGTTACTGTTAAATGACCAAGCCTTTCTATTCTGAGACGTTGCATACATGGTCGTAAGATGGAACCCCCAGTGGATTCCAAGTTACTATGCTGCTTACTGTATATATTACTTCATATTGTAATATCAACTAAGTGTACACTACATTAAGAGCGAGACCTTTTCTTACTTATAAATCAGGGGCAAGTTCAGGGGGAGGGGGAAGGGTAGTAAGAGATTTAGGGACCTAAGTTTGTTGCCAAAAGTTTGACTTTTCATGACACAAAGGGATATGAGTTCCAAGCTATGGAATGGTGGGGGGGGGACAAGGGGAGTAAAGACATACACAGAGGCATGGTCCATGGGCAATGTTAATTTAAAGCAAAGTTATTCATAAAATGATGAAAATATACCCAAACTGAATTAAAATATTCATGCATCAAAATAGGATTGCTTATTTAAACATGTAACAATTACAGGAATTAATTTCTCCAGCAGAATCTGGGTAAGATTCATCTTTAGCGTACAACCCCAAATCTAAATACACATTACAATTGCACTCAATCAGATCTAGTCTTTAGAACATTAACATTGCGTTCTCAACGCCACTGATATAATGAGTATGATATCCAAATTCTTTCCATTCCAAAGGGATAGGTGTGTGTGTATATATATATATATATATATATATATATATATATATATATATATATATATATATACAACAGTCAGAACGGAAAGTGCTATTCCTGGATTCTATAGAAGAATTCTTGATAATAGTAGGCAGAATTAATATTTATATACAAATAATACTGTCATACAGGTTAGAGAATTTTTTGATTCGCACTCTAAGGAGATTCGAACCAAGGTCCGCGACTAAACGGCACCCATCGCCTTGCCTGAACGCCCCAGCCCATATTCCGTCACGACTAAGCACGCATCACCAAAAAATGATGGTGCTGAATCGGTGTTATATGCACTCGTGCGTGCGTAGCAGACACACTCACATGACGACCTGATAAGAAACTCATCTATCTACATAGTCGTTCCGGATTCCTATGGATGAAATCAAGGTATGCAGGCTTAATTATATAGAATTATAAATATACACCAGACAGAACGGAAAGTGCTATTCCTGGATTCTGTAGAAGAATGCTTGATAATAGTAGGCAGAATTAATATTTATTACAAAAAAAAACCATCATACAGGTTAGATAATTTTTAATTATCGATCTGTATGATAGTATTATTTGTATCATATATAT
>JAECUM010063010.1:0-20848 GCA_016617855.1 Megalonaias nervosa
TGCAAAAAAATGAATGCTCACGCAGCTAACACAAATTTTGAATCCTTTTGATTGTGTTTGTTTTTTGTAGTATTTTATATACGTTTCGTGCAGTTCGTCTGGTCAACCTAATTCTATTGGAAAACCTGCGATATTCAGAAAGACTCTAATTAGAATGGGTCATTTTACATTACATGTGCATTATTATATGTTTTGAGAAAATTGTTCGTGTTTTTTTCCTTATTGACATTGTCTGTTATCTTAAGCCTTATATTTAAGTGGCTCTTTATAAACAATACTTGGTTATCAACAGTTCTTTCTACTGCCTGCGAGAAGGTTCGGCAAATCTACGTAGATGCGAATTTGGAAAACACAGAGGAAGCCCCGCTTACAGTGGAGATTCGTCCCCAAATGGGCCACATCCCTGGTGCTCCGGAGCAGCGTTTCAGTAATACCATCTCCAGATTTTTTAAGCATATACCGGAAGATCAGATAACAGTCAAAAGAGGTCTTCAGAATGATGCCAAATCCAAATCGAAGTCAAGCCGGGGTCACAGATCGCCAGGTTAGTCATGTAATCGAATGTGTCGCACTAATATAAGCAAAAACAATTCTTACCATTCGTTGTACAAGACATAATATGACATTTCCGGAGGCAGAAATTATTTTCGTGATATACAAGCTATAAACAAGACCGTGACATTTTAAACGCGCCGAATAAAAACCAACAAACTCTATGGGTTGCAACTGAATACAAAATTAAGCAAGCAGGCGCTGCTCCCTAATTCAAGTAATCACCAGTGCGTGATATATATATATATATATATATATAGAGAGAGAGAGAGAGAGAGAGAGAGAGGGATGGATGGACGGACGAAAGGTCGAAATGATGGATGGATATGCGCTGTCATAACTTTCTAGATTAAACTTCAGACTTCCTTTGACATTTTAAAAGTATGGTACGCTAATGAATTATGATGAATTTTTATTATTTTTACATTGCGCCATTATAAACAACATATCGTTATGGGGAGATATGAACATGTGCATGAACACATATTATAGTACAGACCAGCCACCGCAGAATAAAAGGATATAAAATATACCAGTAGCAAATGACTTAAATAAAATCTATATTTACATATATATATATATATATATATATATATATATATATATATATATATATATATGTATATATATATATGTATATATATTTATACCACATACATTAAAAAATAACATGCATTTAAAGTGTTGGTATAAAGCAATTTGATATACCAATACTATTGGTATATCAAATTGTGATCCGCCCATGGCGCAATAATACGCATATAGAAACATTCTCGCGAGCGTCTGCAGTTGATTCTAGATCAATGCTCAATTTCCACTCATTATTTTCTAGTGACGTATGAAAAATAATGATGAAAAGTATTAATATTCCCCGTTTTCTAAATTAATTTAATATGGTACCCATTTTCATCACAATCCTTTCTGCTTTCTGTTCTCCCCTCCCTCCCCCCAGCATAATGGACAAACTGCGCAGAAATGTGGAATGAGAGAGAAAAGGAATCTGGGCTGGATTAAAACCTTGAAATAGAAATTACACAAGTAACCTACAAGAATATGGTTCGTCGAAACGATACGTGTGCACTTTCCTTGGGATTTATCAACAGTGTTTATCAATGATACAATGTTGCAAACCAGTAAATTCCTCGGTTACGTGGTACATATACTGTGATATATTTAATGTTATGTTGTTTTTGTTTTTTTTTTTCTTAAACATACCATAATGTTCTAAAAATTCGATTATTATTATTATTTAAATATGAAAATGTCCAAATCTCTCTCTCTCTCTCTCTCTCTCTCTCTCTCTCTTGACCATCGTAGAAGGATACGGGCTAAAATCTATGAAATGGCGAACGTAGAGGATTTTCCGACAATATCTCTGGACTTATGAATGATGGTAAAAGTTAAGTCAAACCGACCAAAGCATGAGAGAAAGAGACAGACAGACAGACAGACAGACAGAGTTTTAAAGTCAAACCGACGAGAGAGAGAGAGAGAGAGAGAGAGAGAGAGAGAGAGAGAGAGAGAGAGAGAGAGAGAGTTTGTGGGTCGGTTGTACTGTTGCTAAAAGCAGAATAATGACTTAGATCAACTGTAAATATATTAAAATATTTTAATTACCTCTTGTTGGTTCGTCAGTAGGCTTAGTTTCTATTCCACATTAATATCCATGCGCCGGTATTTGAATGGTGTAGCTATCCATGTGTTGCTACTGCCCTACAGCAGCAGGCAGGTCGAACAGACCACTTGTCCGAATCATGCCCAATTAAGACAAAATTATGTCTCAACTATATAGTTTTGTCTCAGCTATATACCATTATATATCTGACAGACATCATTATCTTACATAATGTGATAAAGCATGTGGTCATTCGACCTGCCTGCTGCTCTTCATTTTGACATTCTGTTTTTCCATTGAGGCAGGGTGAACAGATCACTTTGTACAGACCTTATTTTACAAAAATAAAGGTTCCTACAGGGGCTGAAAAATAAGGTCAATAACGCTAAACCGAACCTCCTAACTTTTATTATTACCGTATAGTTTGAAAAACGAATAATAAATCGTTTGGGTTAGCTCATTTTTGTTATTTTATTTTTGACTTTTTTGTTAATGCGTTTAGTTTACTCAGCGGGTCACTTAATTTGTGTCAGTCACCTTCCCTGCTGCTGTAAATTAAACAGCCAGTATAAATATTATTAATATGGTTGTCATCGGAGAACCTCATTCAGCTAGATTAGCACGAGAGCGACTAGAAGCAATTAAAAAATATTTACCTGTTCGTGATGCTGTTCGACAACAATTACAAGAACGACAAGAATCTCATGTTGAATTTGAAGAGGATACAAAACAATTATTTAAACCTATTACAGAGACAACTAAACCTCTTCTTCCTGTTTTAGAGAAAACCGCTGAGGCAACTGGAAAAATAGCAGAAAGAACAAAACAGACAAAAAGACTTTTACGTGGACTTCCAGCTGATATAGCTGCTGCTCAACCACAACCACAACCACGACAACCAAAAACCAGAATTAAGATAATAGATAAATTTACACCTGAAGGTATTGCTGCTATCAGGGACAAAGACCAATTACTTGATATTGCCGCATTTGGATATTATGAAAGACAAAAATATGTAAAACCAGAACATGTTAAATCTATGAACTCTGCCAACTGGATTAAGGATGTATATCGAATATATACTGATATTCCAGAAATTAGATCTAATAAAGATATTAAAAATTTTAATGAATTTGATGAGGCTGTACATAACTATATGAAAGAAAAAATTAAACAATTGCCACAATCACCACCACCACCACAACAAGTATCACCACCACCACCACAACAACAATTATCATCACCATCACAACAACAGTTATCATCACCACCACAACAACAGTTATCATCACCATCAATACGACAAATACTACAGCAAGCACGACAACAAACACAACAATCTCCAAAATCACAAACACCATTACCACAATCTTCAAAACAACAAAAACTAAGCAAAAAGGAAGAGGAGGAAGAAGAATATCAAGATCCTGGCGCAACTGGAAGTGGATTTGCTACTCATGGAAGTGGTCTCGTTACTCTATGTCCTAATAACGTCCTTGCCGATGTTGAACGACTAGAAATCCTCATCGGAGGAAAACGAGCTGGTAATAATTCTCCAGAAATAATTAATGAAGCAGCCGATATCTGTAGACGATTATTTACAGGCGGTATCATGGACGTTGATGTTTATCAGTCTCTTATTAATGAAATTGCCGATGACTACTACAGTGACTAAGTACGTAATTAAATACAATTACTATAACAAAATGATCGTACATAGTACTCACCGTGGACCAACCATGGTCAGGGCAATAAACTCACGATTACCAGTATACAAGACAACCTACGGAGATGGACTAGGTGATGTTGTTCAGGGTCTATTTAGAAGGATAGCCCCAAAAGCAATACCGATCGCAAAGCAACTGGGAATAAAAGCTATTGATGTTGTTCGTGAAAAAGGTATTGGTGCTATGGGTAATCTCGCTGGTAAAGCATTTTCAGCGATTAAAGATAGACTAGCACGATTAATACGACGAAAACCTCAACCACCAATAAAATTACCTAGTACTGAAGTAATGCCTGCAAATGTCAGTAAAATAATAAATCAAGTTGCTAATCAAAAACTAGCAGAGTTGGCTGATGTACCAATGTCAGAAAAAGAAAAAAATATAACCGCTAGTCTGATAGCAGGAAGTGGTTTTCGTTTTAGACGATAATAATTATAATAAAGATGTTCAAGCACATATCTGATCCAGCATTTGACATGGACGCACCAGTACTTAAAGATGAGTCTATACGTGATTATCAATATTATTCTTATGACGTTCGAATTCCAGATCAGCGTGGACGAATTGAACTACAAGTTCAGGATACAAGTAGGTATTTCTTACCCGCTGAGGCTTTTATTGAGGTTGAAGGTGAAATTTTAAATATCGCTAATCCTGCAGCACCAGTAGCATATGGAGACAATTTTAGTGTCGGTTTTGTTAATAATGGTATTATGGCGTTATTTGATAGCGCTACGTACATGATTGATGGTAAAAATATTGAATCAATTCAGAAGGACGTTGATGTTGCTACAACAATATTAGGTCTAGCACGATATAGCGACGATTATTCAAGATCAACTGGTCCATCAATGATGTTTGCAAAGGATACAACTGATTCTCCAGAATATCAACAATATGAAATAGGACGACCAAGAAATTTTGCTAGAAACGCCGATGCTGATGTACAAAGTATGATTATTAATGTAGATCCAGATTTTAACTTAGGATTTAGATCACGTCGAGCAATGTTGCGTGGTGGAAGAAGAGTATTTTCATGTGCGATTCCACTATCACATATATTTGGATTTTGTAGAAATGTCAGAAAAGTCATTTTCGGAGCTAAGCATACAGTTGTACTTGTACGAAAAGCAACCGACAACGATGCATTATGGCGACCCATTGGTGATGCTGGTAGAGTAATTCTGACAAAACTTTCATTGTGGATGCCGGTGATGACTCCAACAGTATCTGAAGAAGAACGTCTAATCTCTTTTATGAGTCAAGGTGGTAAATCATTATTATCGTGGTTAACAATGACCACAGATGCTATCCAGAGTAATATTAATGGTTTATTTACATGGCAAATAGCTTCTCAGCAAGGTGTTTCTGCGCCACGACATATATTTATTGCGCTTCAAGATGCTGCACGGGTGGATAATCAACTACGTAATATTATGATATTTGACAATCTTGATGTTTCTGAAGTTTCTTTAAGAATAAATGGACATCAAGAACCATCCGAGGATATATTACTGAATTTTGAACAAAATCATGTAGCACGTGCATATCATCGTCTAATGACGTTCATGGGTCGTGATCAAAATATTGATACTGGTTTACAAATATCACAATTGGATTTTACAACCCTATATCCAATTTATTACTTTTCACTCGAACATTTAGATTTAGCCAGACAGTCAGTAGTCGATATACATTTTCGAGCTCGTGTGACAATAGGAGCTATTGCCAATTTCAGAGCAATTGCTGTCATACTCAGCGATAAATCGATGTTACTTGAAGGTGCTGGTGGACGAATGAGAGTCGTTGATGCGCCAGTAGAAAACATGTAATTAGATCGTTTATGAATATTATAATGTCGTATAATCACGTTAGTGTTAGTCTGACTCCTGGTCAGATTAAAAGGATACAATCAGCATAAAAAAATAACTGTGGATTAAAAATATCACTAAAGAAAGAGCAGATGAGCGGCTCAAATAAATTATCTCTTACAGAACGTCAGCTCGGGCATTTCGATGAAGCCAAAAAATCAAATAAAGGTATAAAACTTAATCTTTCTGCGGGTGCCATTAAAGATATCATTAAGACAGGTGGTATATTTCCACTTCTTGCTGCTATACCAGCATTAATAGCCGCTGCAGCCCCAGCTGTTGCAAAAGCAGCTGCATTAGGCGCTGTTGGAACTGCTGCTGGAATGGCATTAAAGAAAGCAACAGGAAAGGGAATCAAAAAAAAGGGAAGGAGTCTAAGATTACCAGGGACTCCACATTCATGGTACGGAAAAGGCCTAAGATTACCGGGAACAGTTTACTAATATCTCCTATGTCCAATTTTGATTTACTAGATGCTGCTAAAAAATTAAAAATAAAAAATTTTAGAGGAGTTTTCATGCGCGATCAATTACCGAAACAACCAAACAATATTGAAACAGGTATTATTAATCTCGATGAAAATTCTGGTCCAGGCACGCATTGGGTCGCTTATGCAATTGATCCACGTGGAATTATTTATTTTGATTCATATGGACTAGCTCCACCAAAAAAATTCTTAAAGTATATTAGCGGCTATCAAAGTACTCCAATATGGTATTCAACGTTACCAACACAAACATTAACTGATCCACCAATATGTGGTCGAGAAGTACTTAACGTACTTGATGCTATATCAAAATCAACAAAACCACCTCACAAATTTGTACATGAATATACTACGACGTCACATTTAAACAGACATTAGTAAATATAATGGTAGATATTTATGGAAGATCTTCTCGTGGTAAAGGTCATCAGCAAGTTGATTTATCTAAATACGCAACTCTCGATCAGCTCAGAAATGAGATTGATGATTTATTAAATATAACCAGTGTGGATCAAAACGAAGTAGTTGTTTTTCAGGATAAGAAAGGACGATTAAAAACTAGTAATATACAACTGCCAGATGTACTTATACGAGTTCCTAATGCGGTTGTTAATAATATAGTTACTTTTACTGATCAAGGTAAAATACAAGATTCCGGTACGTCAGTCAACGATTATATTAAGAAAGCTGGTGATTCATTTACGGGTTCAATTATCATGAACCGAAATAAAATTACAGGTCTTGGAAATCCAACCGAAGTTGCGGACGCTGCAACAAAGAAATATGTCGACGATCAAGAATCTAAATACGTATTGGTCAGCGGCGGTATAATGCGTGCATTTCTTAATATGAATAATAATGGTATTAATAATCTTAGAACACCAGAATATGATTTTGATGCTGCAACGAAAATGTATGTTGATGATAAGGAAATTCCTATTTCAACTTCGTTAAAAACAATCGGTGATGAAATGGCTACACTTAGTGCTAATTTTTATAGACACGTAGATACGTTCTCAAATTTTCGTAAAAACATAAACAAACTCATTAAAGATTTTTTTGGTGATCCACCAACCGTTGACATAAAACTCTCCGACGTTAACATGAAACTCAATGATATTGTCAGTGGAATACCTAATATTGTTCAAAAAACTAATCTGATTAAAATTCCACATGGACAAATTAAAAATATCGTGTACACAGTAGCATCAGGATCATCAACATGGACATCACAAAATAACACACTCGAACATACCGTAGAAGTAATTGGGTTATACAGGTTATCTATGTACGGTTCGGAAATTACTGCGGCAACTTCATTATCACCAAATGTATATCATAATCCTCTATTGGTGATGCTAACCAAGAATATGAAAGAAATCTTTACGCTGATATCAACGGAAATACCTCCGAGACGTTACTGGCGGTGCCTAGAATTCGTAACTGAAACTTAATTAAATGACGTTGTTAGTATAATGGATCAAACTCAGTCTCGCATCGACGTTCAACGTTACAGATGCAATCAGGTATTTGGGCGTCTCACTAAACTAAATAATTTTAACGACTATTATAACACGAAAATAAAAAAATACAAAAAACGTATAGTTGTTATTGATGTAGTTGTTAACTCGGTTTCTGCTGTTATTGCTGGAATAGGATTATTATTATCAACATTGACGATGACAGCACCTACTGTTATAACCATTATTGTTTCAGCATCAACGACTATTGCTGGTGTTCTCGGTATTATAACCAAAAAGATAGATACCTGTACAAATGCTAAATTGCACGATTATATGATTAAATTACACATAGTGGCAGAGGCATGTTCTAAACTATCTTTGTACGTTTCTTCGTGTGTTAGTGATGGTGAAATATCCGATACTGAATTTGCTATGATGATGAAAACCTATGATGACGCTTTTAAGGTGATCGCTAATGATTTTAATGAATTAAATAATAATGATAATAATAATGACAGACAGGGAGTTACTTCAGCAGATCGTCACTAATACAACTCCGTCAAAAACTACTATGATATCGTTAAGTTCGACCAATCCTGAATTTAGCGTCAATTTTCCAACATCTATTCCTGCAAAAGAAATAGCATTAGCGCAATTGCGAGTTTATCATAGCTGGCCAAATATTAGATCAAAACCATTTGGTGGACTACAGCCAAATAATTCATTAGTATTCGCTAATAAGAATAAGCCTGATGGAACTCCTGATTGGCAAGTAGTTGCTATTCCAACGGGCAGTTATCAAATAGAACAGATTAATGATGAGTTCCAACGCAGAAATAAATCTATTACAGGAAAAGAATCAAAAATAGCAATTACTGTCTACGAACCGACATTATCAGCGGTTATTGAAATAAATTCCCATGATAATGCCGTGGATATTTATCAGAGTTCGATTAGATCAGTATTAGGTTGGCCTGAAGATCCACCGGTTTATCAAGGACCACCAGAACCACAACGATCTGATTTCGTCGTAGATGTTGAAAAATTTATAAAACCTCCAGAATATCGAACAGAAAAAAATGCTTACCCATGGCGACGATATTTTGGTGATGGGGTTATACATTATATAGATAAAACAGAAACCCATTTTACAAAAATAGTTGATGGTAAAAAAGGTAAAATAATAGTACTTGATGTTGATGAAATAAATTCATATGCTAATACAATTAAATCTGAACACGGACGTGTACTTAATTATCTAAGAAAGTTATTTTCCAGCATTAGCACTTTCTACAACGATGACTTAAAAAATCAAATAATGGAAACAATACAGCATTTGAATCAAGTTGCTTCAGACCTAGATTTCATGAATGATATTATTGTTAACAGAGAAACAAGATTAGTGAACATATCAGCAGATACACGCTATAGACCGTCGTATATAGTTAATGAAGACGGTTTACTTCAGAGTGTTAGAGTAAAGAGTCTGTTCACAACAGTATTTCTAAAACATTTCGGAATCACAGAAAAACAATTATCAACATTTATAATTCCTGGATTTAACTCTGAGGAGCTAAAGAAGTCGGTTAATGATCTTATTGATGAACACTTTAAAAGAATATGTGATTCATGGAAACAATTAATACCTACACCAACTATTCTTAAATATAATAATGATCCACATGGTGGAGGTCGCCATATCTCACCTGGTATTGTTAATATAACATCTACGATCGCGGTCAATCTAGTATGTGACGTAATTGATGACAGTTATCAAGTAGATTTTTCAAAGTCTAACCAGGCCCAGCAGGGGTATATACTATATACATTCAGTCCTAAAGATCCGCCCGGGTGGTTAATTGTATCTGAGCCAATTAATCCAGTTTATCTACGTGTACATAATCCATTATTGTCAAGAATAAATTTCAAACTTACTGACCAGGCAGGAAACATTTTGGATCTAAGACAAGAGTCTCTTAATATTAATTTGTATATACGCTCGTAGAACGTCTGATTAAATAATCAGGGGCAAAAAAATAATCTGATTAGTAAATGTATGAATAATAATCAATTTCTATGATTAAAGCAATTGTATATATAATAAAGCGAGATAACTCGGCTATCTCTCTCTGCGGAGTAAATTGAACGATTATGTCCCTTACTACTACGTCGTTACCTGTACAAACCCAGTTGTATATACGTGTATAGCGTATTAGTCCGTCTGTCTGTTACCTTAACGAACTATAACTCATACGTGCAATTATTTTATGAATTTTGAAAAATTGAAGTACAGTTCTACATTCTATTAGTAATACAAGTTCTGTGAGACAGCGCAAATATATTATATATACTTAAATTTAACTGTATTATTGATAAGAGAGCGATGGCCGAAGTGGTAAGACGGTTGGACGTAGATCGAAGTTGTGCAGACTCTCGTGTGTTCGAGTCTCCAAAAATGCTAAAGATATTTTATCTTGCATTTGGCGACTGATGCTATTAATTGGGGGGTACGAAACCCAACAGAAAAATAATACAACTTTCCCACCATGTAACCACGTGGTGGGTGCAATTTTGCACTCCCCGGGGTTTATAATGGGGGGAGTTGTATAAAATCTGTTGGACGTAGATAAATCCCCTCCACCCCCGTTGTATTCCGTCCATAGTTAAGTTTATGTTTGTACTGTCTGCAAAAATCAAAATCATCACCATTTGTATATATTCATGTTCATACAATCATATGTCATTAGGATAAGTTTATGTTTGTGCCGTCTGCAAAAAATATAATCATAAGCATCTGTATATAATCATACAATCATAATCATTTGTATATAATCATAAGCATCTGTATATAATCATAATCATTTGTATATAATCATAAGCATCTGTATATAATCATCACCATTTGTATATAATCATAAACATCTGTATATAATCATCACCATTTGTATATAATCATAAACATCTGTATATAATCATAATCATCTGTATATAATCATAATCATCACCATTTGTATATAATCATAAACATCTGTATATAATCATACAATCATAATCATTTGTATGTAATCATAAGCATCTGTATATAATCATACAATCATAAACATCTGTATATAATCATAAGCATTTGTATATAATCATAATCATCCTCAAAACAGTCCCCTGACCTTCTGATCCTGCTAGGATGTCATATGGCAACTTAGAGGTTCACATGGGGTTATGGGGACTACATTTTTTAAATAATTATTCAGAGACTAATATTATTTTTTATTTTAAAGAAATAATTATTATATAATGAACCAAGAAAACATTAATGATATTATTTCTGCTATTAAAAAATTAAAACATAACGGAATAAATCTATCTGATAATCTTGATCCTGAAAAAATATTATGCGATTATGAAATATTAAAACAAAGAAAAATTGACAATAAGTACACATTACCATCCAATTATAAATTCGTAAAATTAATCTATCAGTCTATGTTAGAATCATTGGCGGTGGTAAATGAAAAACAGGTAAAGCTATTTGCGCCTCTTGCACGTTCGATCGAAAATATTAGATCCGAACTATCTCGTGAATACGAGAAAAAGAAAATTGTGGATAATCGTGTAATGCAATTAAGAAAGATTATGTTATTTGATTCTGTCAAAAATGAGAGTGACACTGAGAGCAGCGACGGTGAAGGTACTCATGGCAAAATATAGAGTCGAACTATATACAATTTATTTATTAGGAAGACAGAGTTAGATATATTCAAATATTATCTTCTGATCGTATTTTATTGAATATGCAGATTTGTATATTTTATCTGCAATACATTGCACCGATTGTGGATGTATGCTAAAATGTTTTGCAGCCGCATTAATTGATGGAAAAGTAATTTCTTGGTCTGTTTCTGTATTTATGGATTTAATAGCTCTCTTTCCGAATACTTTACACCTTCCTGTATTTCCACGTGCAGAATTCTGACTTTGTGTAATAGCCTGCAGGTTAGATAACCGATTATTTTTGGGATTTCCATCAATGTGTTCAACTACAAATCCATTTTCAACTACTCCAAAATGACATTCGTAGATAAAACTACTTGATAAATAATATTTTTTCCCAGCAGTAAATCCAAAATAACCACGTTTATTAAGACTACCGACTGAGTTTTTTTATTTACAGTGTCTGATTACACCATCTCGGGATGCTTCATAATTTGTATATACTGGATGTTTCACAAATTCGTTTTGCTCCATTTATATATAATATTATTTGTCTAAATCATTGTTTTGAAATCTGGCCAGATAATCTTCTACGGTTTTTATAGGAGATTTACCTGACGATGTATTATTTTTTTTGTCATAATATCGTTTTAGTTCTCTGTATTTTTTTCCGCCACATTTTAGACACAACTGAGTTTTTCCTCTGACTCCAACACCACATTGCACACACGGTATTGGTCCTGTACTTCCATTTTTGATATTTTGCATATGGTAGTAGCAGTATTTTTTCACGCACGGTTTATTACAAAGAGAAATATATCCAATTTTGATCCAAGCACATTTGTTCTTTGTTTCAAGCATTATATATATACTAAAATTTTAATTTAAATATTTGTTTTAATTATATGGAGGAATTATCCGTTATTGAACCTTCCCCTGCTAGATTTGATCTTAACAGACTACCAGAATATAAACTTAGTACTTCGATGCAGGATCTGGCATTAACGGATGAGGATGTAACCGAACGTATTCGTGAAGCAAAAAATTAATTTCGTAATAGTGGCACTGCTCATGTATGGTCAACATTCAGAGTTGGAAATGTTACTAATATGATGAATGACAAACGAGGAAAAGTAATTATTAATCACCTTGATGATCAAAAATATTTTATTTTAATAAAATTTATTGTAAATACAGAAGAAGATACTTGGATTACTCGTGATAAGCGCGATCCAGTAGGTATACAGTCAGGAAATAATATTGTTCTCTTAAATAATAAATCTAAGCCCGGAATACTGACTGGTATTGATAAACCATATTACGAACGGGAGTACCCTGTGACTGCAGTTGTATATGCAATATATTCGCTTAATAATAAACCTGACGTCGGGGATCTAAAGCCTATGAAACTGTCAGAGTCAAGAATAAACTGTGTAGCTGAACGAGTTACAGAACATTTTACAAACGCGATACGTGGTAATGGTTTAACAGATTTAAGACGTAAAAAAATAAATACTTGGGCAGAATCAGTTAAAGATACCGGAGCGTCTATCAAAGATGTCGCTGAACTAGAAAAGAAATTAAAATTCCCAATAACGGTAAAGACGTTAACCGGAGAGATTTTATATAAACCAAAATATGAATCAAGAGGAGCTCCAATAGATATTATTGATCATAATTCGCACGCATGGACCTCAGCAGTAACAATATTTCCACGAGATAGAGCGGTTAAATTTTATGATGGACATATATTTGATTTTATCAAAAATATCAGTAAAAGTGACCCTGTATCCGTTTGGTTATTTCAAAGTTCAGAATATGATCATTACGATCAATTTGTACGGCCTAATGGCGATATTTACCGTACAGAATCTCTTAATGTAGAAATGGAACATCTTGCGCTGAAATATACTTCCGACGATGTCAAAGTTAGACAATTATTAAATAATTGTTTTACAGTTCCATCTGTAGCGGCTCATTTCGCTCAGGAGAAAAATTTATGGAAATCAACATAAAAGCTGTGTAGAATATGGACACGGAGGATTATGGAATACTAAATATAAGTATAATGACGTTATATCTGTTGATATGGTAGCGTGGTATCCTGGAAGTTTTCTTGGATATGGAGAATGTTCTAAATACTTTAAGAGATTCGGACATCCATCACACGAGATGACCAGGGTTGCGATAAACGGACCATTACCAGAGTTTGATCTAACAGGATTTCCTCATGTAGAATCATTCGAGTTTGCAGAAAATCTCCATACGATTACTTATGCTTGGTTTTGAAGACATTTTTCAGAAAAATGTTGGGTTCCAATAGTGCTATTGCGATATATGCTTGATATTGGAATTTTAATATCTTTACAGGTGAGTGAGGCGATTATATCGTATAGTCCACAGAAGCAAGTTTGGTTACCAGAACCAAATAGATTTAATATTGATGATGCCAGGAAAGAATTTCCTAATCTTAATGAAGATGACATTATTAAAATTACTAATAATATACGTAAATGCAGGAACGAGCATGATGAGAAACTTGCAAAAGATCTTGGTAGAAAGATAATTGGTAAATTCACTCAAGGAGGAGCATATGATCATAAAAGACACTGTACAAGATTGATTATGGACGATGCTGAACTCGATTTTATAATAGCTGATACAACGGAAAAAAATACATTTATAAATCGGAGTAATGCTTATTTGTCAGACGGAACCAAACTAGGTACAATTGTGAGTTATCTTGATGGTGACTCACCCCAATTTACTCATTTAAGATCATCTATGTTGGCATATGTTTCTATAAATCTACTGTCTATGATAAATAGATTTCCTCGTGATGCTGTCAGAGTCGCAACGGATTCATTTTATATAAATAAAAAATATACAGATTTATTAAAACCGCTACTTGGTAATGGTGAATGGGGGTCATGGAGAATAAAACAGGAAAATATACTTAGCTATTCTGAATCTGCCGACGTTGAAATTAGGGAAATATATTACAAAAATAATATTCAACTATCAAAGTCATCAGCACCATCTGTATATATGATCCTGTGGCTAGACATAAAACTGTTTATCTTAATGGATGCGGTGGTTCAGGTAAAACAACACGTGTGATTAAATTATTCATGAATAATAATTCGGATATAATTGTTTTGACACCGACACATAAACTCGCCAGAGAAATAAAAGAGCGAGGAGAAAAATCGTGTACATATCATAGTTTCTTTAGATGGTGTGGAGACACATGGACTCCTGAGAGAATGGGTCAAAAATATATACCTAAATATATTATATGGGACGAGGTATGCACGGTGTCGTTAGAAATATTAAAAACATTTCTTGAATGGTTATTGACGAAGATTACTGCTATAATAATGTGCGGTGATCATGGTCAACCACCACCATTTATTGGACAGTCTCCACATGAATGGCTGAAGAATAACGTAGATTATTACGAGGAAATAAATGACGACCATAGAGCTATTGATGAACCGCTGAAGGAGTTTAAAAGATTAATCAGACTACAACCAGACAGAGTACAATGTGAAATAATGCGAGACTTCTATGAATGATTTTCTAAATTTATGGAATCCCGCTGATTTAATAGTTGCAAGTAGAAAGATAGTTCGTGATGAACTACAGAATAAATTATTTATGTTACATAAAGAAAAGTTTTCAGATCTACCTGTACCTTTGTGTTATCGCCCAACAGATACTCGACGACAGAATATTGATGTTGAAATTCCTGGTGGTGAAATACAGAATCTTATCTTGAATGATATTATTTTAGTCGATATTAATGTCGTTGAGAATGCGCTGAGTATGAATAAATCACCGTGGACGTTAGGATACGCTATAACGATTCACTCATCACAGGGGTTAACTATTTCCGATACAAATATCTGGATTATAGATGATCGGATTGAATGGTCGAATTTAGTCTATCTCGCAGTTTCTAGAGTCAGAAGAATATATCAACTACATAGGGTTATTATGAATTTTACAGAAAATAATGATCAAACTGTTAATAATGACGTAATAAGAAAAAAACTATATGGTTATAAGCAGTGCGATAAAAAAAATAAGCGTGACTTTGATATTGATGTTGAATTTATTATAAAACTAAAAACACAACAGAATAATAATTGTGCAAGTTGTAACTGTAATATGTTATGGCAATATTCGAATAATAATCCAAGACAATTTACCGTAGACAGAATTAATAGTGACCTTGGTCATACACGTGATAATGTGATGCTGACCTGTCTTGAATGCAATCGACGTAGAGGTTCTGGTTATGTAATTGTATGTGGTGGTAATTGTGTGTCTTTAGGAATTACCTGTAATTGTTCTCGCACAAATCCACGTTGAGGAGCTCTCGAATCTAATCTGTAGATTGGAGGTCTACCAGTGGATCTTACCACACTAGAAATTGTATGTGTAGTCACGCTCCAGATAGGATCGGTTGCTCTTTTTTTACCACCTTCAAGTTCACCAGGTTCGTATAAATATCTTACAGTTACATTACCTAATACTGGTTGAGGTTGATGTCTGTCATTGCTACGGGGTATATATTTTTTTTGTGATCGCATTAGAAGGTTTCATTGAAGTTGAACGAGTAATTTCGTTATTTAATGCAGCTATCACACTTGGTAACCTCGCAATCCATTCACGAGATCTCTCACCGGACTTAAAGTCAGTAGATATTTCCTTTGCATATTGGTATCCAAATAACAGCTCGGCAAGTGTTCGATTAAATCGTTCAACAATTGCCTGATCACGATGAATTTCAGTATGTCCTCGTCTGATTTTAACGTTATGTTTTTTCATCAACGATAATACTGCACCGAGAAATTCTTTGCCAGGATCAACCTGTAATAACTGTGGCCATCACAAAGGTCCTCGCTGATAAATTCGTTCAAACGCAGATGAAACTTCAAACGCTGTCTTTGTTGATAATGGTTCAGCTTCTTTATATCTACTTGCAACGTCAACGACAGTTAATGCGTATTTGTATGTGCGTGATTGACGTTTACCAATTTTAATGGTATCATGTGGTAAAAATAAAATATCTGCTTGATGAACCTCATTAGGGACGCTGACATCAAAATGTGCATATTGAATATTTTTAGGTGGCGGTAGATAAATTTGCCATATTGCCTGTCGTGCTAACCACGCTGCAGCAACAGAACGTGAGACTTTTGCTGCTTCAGATAATTTAGTAATAGCTGATCTGCCTCTCAAATATCCTCTTGGGCTATAATAAATGGATTCCATTATAATATTTATATAATTAATTACCAGCCCCTAACATTATTTTACTTTTCATGGCAGATTTTACTAGAAAACTAGCTAATTTATCTCTGACAGATTTATTAGGTATAGAATTAAATGCATGAATCAATTTTACATCTGCGAGATGCCTTTGTTGTAAATCTTTAATTTTATACGCAACATCATGAACATGACATGCTTTATCAATCTTATTTATTGGATACTCTCCTGATCTTGGTTGATCTTGATTATCAAGTCGGATATCAAGTCGAGTTCCAGGACCGCAATAATTATATCCTGGTAAGTGTTTCTCACCGGGGTATTTAGCCCACGGAGTTCCTGGTAATTTTCCTAATAAAGCAGCTATATCTCCACCTGTCTTTGTTTTAACAAATTTGTATTTCTTCGTGCCACATTTTACACATTTGCCCGTCAGAGCACGTCGTTTATTTTTTGTTGTTATTGTAGTTAATTCAGCAGTGGATGTAGGAATTTTACACCGAACACAATATAGACTCATATTATTTATTATATGGATATAATTGACTTTTCGGCGACACGAAAACAGGAGCCAGTGAAACATCATCCAGCATTACCAAATTCGATAAGGATGATTATAATAGGTCCATCTGGATCAGGTAAAACACAACTATTATTAAATTTAATAATGCGATGGTTAAAATGGAGTAAATTGTATTTAGTAGCACCATCCATAGATGATCAACACTGTTACGAAGTACTTAAAGATTTTAATGAAAATGCAAAATTGCTGAATGAAGATGGTGATGATGTTGTTGACTTTATCACCGATATTGATGAGGCTCCATCTGTAGATGACCTAAATGGATTTATTAATAATTTAGTGGTGTACGATGACGTTATGTTGGACAGACAAACAAATCCAGCTAGAATATTTTCTCGAGGTAGACACAAGAATACAGATGTTATATACGTCACTCAACGATATACACAAATACCTAAAGTGATCAGAGACAACTGCAATATTTTAGTAATGTTTAATGGAGTAGATAATTATACTTTACAGAATATTTATTATACTTGGTGTTCAGGGGATATGGATATGATGAAGTTCAAAAACTTTTTTGCTCAAGCACAAGCTGTTCCGTTTGGATTTATTACAATAAATTTACATCATCCAAGATCCAGATATCGTATAGGTCTAGATAAAATCTTTGGTTAATTTACAGCAGCAGGGAGGGTGACTGACACAAATTAAGTGACCCGCTGAGTAAACTAAACGCATTAACAAAAAAGTCAAAAATAAAATAACAAAAATGAGCTAACCCAAACGATTTATTATTCGTTTTTTCAAACTATACGGTAATAATAAAAGTTAGGAGGTTCGGTTTAGCGTTATTGACCTTATTTTTCAGCCCCTGTAGGAACCTTTATTTTTGTAAAATAAGGTCTGTACAAAGTGGTCTGTTCACCCTGCCTCAATGGAAAAACAGAATGTCAAAATGAAGAGCTGCAGGCAGGTCGAATGACCACATGCTTTATCACATTATGTAAGATAATGATGTCTGTCAGATATATAATGGTATATAGCTGAGACAAAAACTATATAGTTGAGACATAATTTTGTCTTAATTGGGCATGATTCGGACAAGTGGTCTGTTCGACCTGCCTGCTGCTTTTCGTGTCAGGCTGTTCCACTCCTAGGCTCAGTTTAACATACTTGAAAAGTTGTAAAAATTCAATCATCATTTTACATACAAGTTACAATTTTATTTTTCTTAAACTAATGTTATGACAGCACAGACAACGTCAGTGGTCACTGTGATGGTCATTTGCATGCATATTGACATGTTTAAGGAATGAATAGTAGACTTTATGCATTGACAGAGATGACTTCAAACCGATTAATTTTTAATGTCTTTCGATTGTATGCAATAAACAGGCAACTATTTAAAAAAAAAAATTAAAATATGGAACTAACTATGACAAGGTGGAACAAATTCACAATCTGTTTCTATTTTTTAAGAAACTAATTCATATTAAGGAAATAGTGTCTTCTTAAAAAGAAAATAAAACTTCGCACGAGAAATAATAACTTAAGAGATAATTTGCGCAAGAATTAATAACTTGCTCGTGGAAATGAATAGCTGGCGCACGAGAATATAATAGCTTCCATGACATCCATAATTTCAGATATACTTCGTCACGACACTGGGCATAACTTTTTATTAACGATGAGGGAAGTTATCTATAAACAAATTCAACATCAAAATTTCTAAGTAATAATACACTACTTGTCAGATATTCTCTACAAAATGCAAATATCATAAAACACTAGTAAAGACAACTAAAAAAGCCGGATAAAAGGCGGAACAAATGGAGCAGCTGCGCTTAGGTCCTCGCCTTGGGAGTGTTTGGGGGTGAACTCAATGCGGTTTATATGGCCGGGGGGGTAGTTGGGGTGGTGCGCTCTTTTTAAATTGTTGCAGAGCCTCCTATTGCCATACAAGTTTAGACTTTTACCCCCTTTATCTCCTGCAGTAATACAAACTTAAGAAAATCTATTACCGGTCATATCAATGATGTCATTTAGAAAATTACCCAAAATATGTTTCAAAAGTATCTGAGTTTTCATTTGCCATATTTCTAACTCAACCAATTATTTTAAAAATATTCGTTATCTTTTGTATGAACTTTTACGGTACTCGTTAAAAAACATAATCCAGTAAATATAAGATAATCTAAGTTTCCTTTCCTATGGTGTTTTGCACTCTAATAAGTCGACCACACACCCTAACGTGCAAGGGTATTGATGGTTAACTACCCACTAATATGAATACAGGATAGGGGGCCGATTTATTGGACTAGGTGTCTGATAGCTCGTCAGCATTCATTTGGTTGGCGACCTCATGTCCAGAAACTTATTTATGTGTTATGTTTTCCTGAGTTTGAGACCTTGCAATGGATCTGGTTTTAATAACTTTCTGAGACCGTACAAAAGAAAAAGTTTTAAGTTTATGAGATATTACAAGGGATACAATTTTAATAACTCGATCAAACTTAACAAAAATGATCTTATGAATTTTATATGAACTTAAAGAGGATGATTTTATTAACTTTCATAGATCTTGCAAAGGATCATTTTGTCAACCTCTGAGTCCTTACAAAAGATGACTTTATCAACGTTTTTAGAACTTACAAAGGATAATTTTATCACCTTTTTAAGACTTATTAATGATGATTTTATCAACTTTCAGAGACCTTACAAAGAATGATTTCATCAATTTTCGTAGGCCTTTGAAAGCATGTTTTTTTATTAATTTTCTTAAGCCTTATAAAGGATGATTTTACCAACTTTCTTAGAACTTATTAGGGATATGGTTTTAACAACCTACTCCACCAATGAAAGGGGTACGCTAATTTCACTGTTCTAATTCTAAGATCACAGTCCTAAGGAAAAAAAGTCTAGTCATATTTGTGTCGAAATCGGTTATCGTTGCTTAAACTGTACAGAACATGTATAAAGAGGTGTGATTGTACAGCAAAAATATGACATGACATAAAATTAGTTTGCCAGAAGAATGTTGTGTGTATTTAACGAACTTGGTGTGAAGGACGGTAGTATTTTCCTCTCCTTTCTGAAAAGTCACGAATTATTGGTGATTATGTGTTATTTTCACTCATCATACAGGCACGCATTCCACACGTAAAAGCCAACATATTGTGGTATAAGTGAATGATACCAGTGAACGTCTACAACGTATCATCACTTTATGATCTCTTCTATCGAGTTGCCGGTACCAGGACACTATGAACTACTAATATGGGCAGATGAAGATGACCTAGTTGCTCTCTGGGTCATCTTCATTTTATCATCACTTCTGTAGAGTTAGCCAGTACAACGACATTATGAGATACAAAAGGTGGGCAGATAAGTATCATACCATAATAATTTAACTACAAATCGTAAGTAGGTGGATAGCATACAAGGAAAGCTGCCTTGTGTTCAACCTTTTATTTTTTATTGATCCTATTTTAAGGTGATTTTCCATCGTACCTCGATTCACCGTAGTAATCATAAGAGGTATAATTATGAATACAGATCTAATTACTCTAGGTTGTTGTAGATTTTATTTATCTTACACACACAAAGAGATGATAATTGG